>WEIS01014665.1:0-18524 GCA_013389965.1 Todus mexicanus | reverse complement strand
TGTTTGGTACTGAACATGGCCGTGATGCCATGAAGAAAGGATCTCCTCAAAGCAGCAGGGGAATATTAGGCAGGCAGAAATGTAATTATTGAAGTTGAAATAGGGCCAAGACAATGGGACTGACAGTACATTCTTGGAAAATGTGCTCTTTGATCGTAAATATCCATGAAGGAAGCTTGCCAACGGTATTGATTTTGGCAGTGGATTATCACTGACAGCCAGGATCTGCTGCCCTCCTGCTTTAAAATAGTGCCCTAATAGGTTTTTAGACAGAGTCGTACATAGAGAACAGCTCCCCAGGATACGTTCATCACATCACAGGNNNNAGAGAACAGCTCCCCAGGATACGTTCATCACATCACAGGGTCCCTGAACACGTTGGATTGACCGTTGTACAGGTATTTAGTGCTGGGGCAGTGAATCCTTCACATCTGGGACGTGCTGGACCTACACAGACTTAATTCCAGGTGCACTGTGTAAGAACTGCCAGCATCAACAACTCTGTGCAGGTTCCCATCCACATGCTGAGGCTGTTCTTTCTCAGCCCCACTTCCATCATGAGCTTTGCCCCAAAAGAGAAGCAGGAGCAAAGTCTCGCCTTCATGATGGCTTTTTTCCTTTAAACTCTACACCTAGGAGACAGTTGCTGGCTTTGGCACATGTAAGACCTAGATTTCGCTAGCAGACACATTAGGTAATGAGGCTTACAAGCTGATGGTACTTTTATTCTTAAATGAAGTTGAGTGTATCTATGAGGAGGGTGTTGGTTAAAATAATGAAATAAAATTTGAGAACGTGCAAAATAATACCAGCACATCATCCAAATGATCTTTGTCTTTGTGTGCAAAATGCGTTGAGATTGTGCCCTGTCCTCAACTGAAAACTCCAAGTCCTACTGTAATACAAATAATAACCACATATTTAGGATAGATTAGAATTTACTTTTGAATCCATTAGCATTTCTGTTAAATCTGACAAACGATTTAGAAAATGAATACAAAGTGCCTGCTCATCATATTTTGTGACAGCTGGGTGAATACTTGACATCTTTGTGCTCTTAAAAGAACATATGCAAAGACTCAATTTAATTTGTAGGGTTGAGGGAATTTATTTGCCTAATTTTGAGCCCACTAGCACATGATGGATTTGAAAGTTCAGTTCTAACAGGAGTATAATTGGGTTCTCATTTCACTTAGGAGAAAGTGTGATAGAAAGGGTGAGGAGAGAGATAGAGACATGGGGAAAATAAAGTAAGAAAATGAAACTGAGAATACTCCTGAATAAAATTGCAATGAGACTGAAAAAAAAATTGTATCAAGGAAGAGCATGAGAAAAAGCCCACACATACAAATTAGATACTCTTTAAGGGGACAGAAGAGGAAGAATAATGCATTCTTAATCATAATGCCAAAAATCTTTTGGCTGAAAAGAGCTGACACTTTATAATATACTCACCGTGGTAGCTGGAAACAAAGATAAAACAAAGTCTTTAGGTCGTGGGAAGGGAGAGAGGATTGTTTCTCTGAGTACTTTCTCAAGCTCAGTAAGTAAAGCAGCTCATCAGACGTTCAGTTTTACAAGAATAGTCCCTTCACTATCAATATTTGTGGTGCAGTGAGCTGTAAGGATAAGACACATGGCCATGACCACAAACCAGATCCTGTGGGTGAACCTTGAGCTTGCTGACTATTGGAAGTTAGTTTGATGGCTACAGTGGTTTCAGTGGGGACAAAGACCAACCCATACTCCAGAGGTCAGCTGTTGCTTGTCAAAACGCTTAGCTTGGTCTGTTGCCAGCATGCATGAAAAGTCCTAGGGTGATCTCAGATGATTAAATCCTGACAGGTGACAGCTACCCATTTACAGGATGGACTTGATGTCTCCTTACAGTTACTGGGTGATGCACACTAGAAACTCAAGTGCTGCTGTACCAAATGATAGGGAAGAAGCCTTCCCATAGAACTCCCGAATGCTTCTATAAAAGACGCGAGATGGGTGGGACAGTTGCTTTGAATCTGAGCTGTTTACAAGTGCTTTGACCTTTGTTCAGATTACAGATACACTCTTTTTTTTTTTTCTTTTTTGGAAAGCTGAGAACCCTCCTCTACTGTAGCCTCTCATGTGCACAGTGTGGCTGGTGGCTGTATAGCTCTCCTGTCCTGTGTTACTGAGAAGCGCTGCTATACAAGTGGCATGTCCACCAGTCCAGTGTCCTTCCTTATCCCACTGTAGCATGTGGGGCCATGATTTGCAGGCAAGACTGCCTGCCAGCATCCTAAAGCAGTTTTGTTGAAAGTCCTTAGGAAACACCCCTCCACATCCCTCAAGTTTATCTTATAAATTATTCTCTTAGTGGAGAAAAAGGGCAGGAATTTAGTCTGATTTCACTCTCTAACTCTCAGGTTTTCCTGTTCACTTCCAACTGTGCTGGCTTCTGCTGTCCCCAGCATTTCTTCTGCCTAGCTTTGGACGCAAAATCCCTTTGCAGCTGGTTACTAATGGGTCCAGCTGAACCAGCATGAGCTCAAGGCATTTGAAGGTACATCTCTGGTCAGTGCTGCAGGACCTTGCTGGCTGTTCAAGGCTTAGGTCAGTATCCAGCATACGGAAGTGGTTTTCTTGTGATACTTGTATTTACTTTGATTTTTAGGCACGAACGACATTTCTAGCTGTATCACTGGCAACTTTCATTAACACTCCTTGTTGAACAGTAGCTTTTTCATCTTTGTGCTTTGCTAACGTTGTAGAATTAAATGGGTTTTTCAGTCTTTTTGATTGTATCCTGATATTCTGTCACCTTTTGATCTCTGCATCATGCACGTAGACTGTAAACTCCTACAGGTACAGACTGGTGGAGGAGGATGACATGTATGGGGATGTATTTTTTTCTTCAGAGGATGCCCAGATACTCTGAAATATTAGTAATAGTGATAGTTGTTGTTGTTGTTATTATTGTGATTATTGTTTCCACATTACCCTTGTGATACCTAGGAAAAACAATTTCATTTAAAGTTTATTGAGAGCCCCAGGAAGAGCTGGAAATGGCAACCTCCAGACATGGCAAATGGCCCGAAGTCCTGATACATTTCTGACTTTATACAGCAACTTCTGCTTAATCCGATCACCAGTTAATTTAATCCTGTTTCGTTTGATTGGATCCCCTGGAACCAAATCATTTGTATTGCATTTTAGTCTGGTATTTCTGATCATTGTCTTTGTTAATTTGATCAGGATTGATTGAACTAGTCATTGAAAATAAATCACATAATTAATCAAATACCGCATTCAAAAAGCGGATCCTCAGCTAGTCTTCTGGCTTTTACCTCTTATTTTTCTTCCTCAGTACATGAAGTTTGGACTTCCTTTAGAAAGAAGCAGAAATGAACCCTTTAATAGAATCCGCATTTCAATAGTACAAGGGGAAATACATATATGCATGTATATATACATATGTTTATTTAGTTATAGAATATAATAGAATAGAACAGAACAGAATAGAATAGAAGAATAGAAGAATAGAAAGAATAGGAGTAGTTCAGTTGGAAGGGACCTACAATAATCATTTAGTCCAACTTTGTATCTTCCCTCACAGTATCTTACTCTCACAAACTCTTTCTGAGGCAGGGGTGTTGGGTAGGTGTTGGATGGAGGGTCTTGCTTCATGACTCAACTTTCTTAATTGACTCAGTTATTTTAGGGGAATCAGCATGTAATTTTTGTTTGGATTTGGCACAGAATCATCAATAAATGTAAAAAAATATCCAGATAAGGCTCTGTGCTGTGTTCTAATAAAGTCTGGATAATCTGGTATACAATCAGTGCTGGTTTGAAGATAACAGTCACTCCAAAAACTGTGCTGTGAGTGGAAAAGGAAGTTTCGGATTTGCAACAGAGATTATTTTGATCTCTACCTGTTGTGTGGAAAGGGAAGTATTCTATATTTCATTTTCTTTAGAAGTAGGTGTTTGGTCCTGTTTTGACTCTTCTCTCGTTCAGATCGATACTTGTGACCAAAGTTGGCCATTTTGATCTGCCCTGCTAGATGTTTGTAGATTTGTGCTCTCATTGAAGCTTTGTTATAGCAAACCAAGGCTCTGCTTGTCTTCTAGAGGCAGTGGTTGCACACGGAACAGCTAAAGCTCCCTTTGCCTCTCCCGAAAGCCAGCAAGTTCAGCAGGGGACATGCTGCCTCTTAATGGGTATTACCTGCAAAGACCCCAGGCTGCCCTCCCTGGCAGTTCACCCCACGGGGGTTACGAGGGCACTGTCTGCCCTGCACCCATCCTAGCAGAAATAGTAGCTTCTGCTAGACTATGACCTGCAACAGTGGAGGAGGAGAATTAGGAAGATCAGATCACGACTTGCTGTTGTAGGTGAGGTATCCCTACCAAAGGTCATTTAATTATAGCTTGTCCTTCCCTACATGGCGTAAAGAACCAACCTGTGTTATTTAGGGCTCACAATAACCCCCCTCCCCTCTCCTTGTCACCCTGAAATTTCTTGAGCGGGAGATTATTTTTAGAGGTGATTTACTTTGTGTTAACTTCCCGAGAGCAAAGAGAGTAGGAGGTTTAATGTTTTCAGTAGCATAAATTTTCTTAAAAGATACGTAGCAGAGGATTTTCAGAAGCACAAAGGCTTTGGGTAACTCCCCACCCTTGCCGAGTTTCCTCTTCTTACTGAGTCCAATGGCCCAAACTGAATACCTAGAATAAATTCATGGTAAAGGAATAAAATGTAAAGGAATGTAAACCAATTTATTATAGGAGGAAATGTCAGTAGAGCTTAATCTTAACGATAGGATGATGACGGACTATTTAGCATCAGAGGTTGCCACGAACAGAGTAATGCTGAAGGATCAACTGATTCACACCCCAAAAATAAGAGTGAGGTGCTTGGAAAAAACGGGTGGCAATGCAGTACAATTTTGGCAGGCCTTCTAGTAACACTAGCCACCGTTGTACCATTATCTGTTTTACTTTAAATCGCGTGGCTGTGGACAGCAAAGCATGTCTAATAGCCATTCGCTAGATTTATAGCTTGGTATGCGCTGTGTTTGCCATAAATCTTTTAGAAGGATGGTTGAGGCAGCTGAAGCGTTCATGCTAGTCCACGAATCAGTTCTGCTGAAGGAAGAGTGGAGAACTGGGCAGCTTCCTACCGGTAGCGTGGAGATACAGAAACAAAATGAGCAGGAACGCTTTGATGTCAAACCTACAGAGCAGAAAAATTGGACAAAACGGTGACTGTGTCTCCAGAAAAAAAATACCCCATATATTAGCACTCCATTGTAAATCAAATTAAATGACCCCCAAACTGCCTGATCCTGCGCTGAACTTCTTGTGTTATTAAAGCCATGAATCTGAATGGAAGCAGGGTTGCATCTTGAGACCTCATTCCCAGAAAGGATCTGCCAGTCACGTCTGGTCGGAACAGCTTGGTGAATGTTTAGCTTCTTTTAAGAACCAACTGGGAGATTGATGGGTTTGAGCTGTTTCTGCACGGACTTGTTTGAGTTTTAAAATGCGTTTTCATCTGTCTGCACAGGAAAAAAAAAAAAAAAGAAAGAAAAAAATTTTAAGAAGAATCATTGAGATATGTGATTTTGGATTAAAATGGAATGCACTGTATTTTTTTAGTATTTTATAGCATGGAATACATTTGTGTTTCTCCTGCACAACCCAAATTTTTAACAAGACCAAGGCAATTACAGGAATAGCCAGATTTTAGATGTTATCTTGTGTGTAGGAAAGGGGATGGATTATTAAAGCGTGTAGTCTCTTTGAGAGATGCAGCGCTCTAATCCTGTTTTTCACATCTTAATTTTAGTGACTGCATAATTTACCTTCATAAGATGCTCTTAATTGAACATTTCAATAGAATTTAAATAAAGTATAATATATCTGGGATTCCTCCTCCACTCCTTTAAAATACGATGTGAAATTTATTAGTCTTAATGTACATATCCCAGAGCTAATTGTTTTATCTTGTAAATCAGTTTCTCTTCCTAATCTTTTATACGGCTTTTACTTTCAGATTTAAAGAATAAATAAATTCTTGATTGAAAAGTCTTTGTTGTTTTGCAGTAGAAAAAAGGGAGGCAGCTTTATACATGTAAAAGGATTTTTAGTTCTTTTTTAATTATTTACAAATGCTGAGTTAAAGGACAGTGGAGTTTAAATTATGCATTAAATTAGCATCTTACTGATGGAAGACTCTCAAAGAAAGTTGAAAATCTTAAGTTGCTATGAGCTAAATTCAGCCACAATTTAATAGCTCAGTTGATGTTGATGAACTTAAGGCAGTGATTAATCTGGACCTTATAGGCTTGTTTTTCTTTTTGCTGTGAAAGGTAAGCACGCTGATTCTACAGTACTGACTGTCCTTTTGTTTGAGAGTTGACTGAGTATACTTTGATCCTTTTTTGTAGAAAAAAAAAAAAAAAAAGAATTCTCTGTTCTCCCTTAAAGAAAAGCTTCCTGAGACCTGGGTCAGATTATGGAAACTAAAGTGAGCACACACAAGTGCTTGTTAGAAAGTGAAATTTATGTGCAAACTAAATGTGCCCTTGATGATAGCTTGTTGATCAAGCCAAATTAATAAATCAGTAATATCGTCCAGCACTGTTCAGCACTCACAGGCTTATCTCGGTTTTCTTTTTTTCTTTTATTTTTTTTTTAATGTGCCTGATGTGTAGGCAGAGAACATGCACTTTCCTGCCACGGAGTGTGTACTACAATCGAGACGCTGAATTCAGAGGGCTTGAATGTAAAATGTCGGCATCCAATACAAGGGAGCTTTTGCAGAAGTAACTTAATACTGGGATTTGCACCCTAAAGTTGACACAGCTTTTACTCTAGAAGTATTCCTCTGTTTATTTCTAATGCTTTAGGCCCTGATCCAGAACAAAATTCAGGGTCCTGTTTGAATAATTAAAAGAAATCCATGGGAAATTTGGGACAAAAATGCCATATGGAGTGGCTTCTGAACCTATCCATGGCCAGCATTTGCATTCAAGATAAATGTTTCATTTTCAAGCAGTCTACTGTTAGTCGTTCTTAAGTAGCTTTGCCAGTACACAAGGGTTACATCCTTTGTACGCCCTTGGGACTCTGGTCTGACAAGCACTTATTCTGTTATTACCCATATTTCCTTTTGTCCTCTGACAAAAAGCACTTAGGATGAGCTGAATTTATCTGCTTCTACCATGGGATGCCTGCAGGATCTCTGAGAGCCCTCTCGCGTTGCGTAGTGCATGTTCTCTGTAGTACGTGCTGCCGCGTTGTTCCCGATGTGGCGCGTTTTCTCCTCCGTTGATTTTGCATTCGTAGCTTTGCTCTGGTTTGGGGTTGATCTGCATGCCAACCGCGTTAGCAGAGGAGGTTCTGCTCAGGCTAAAGTGGGGCTTCTGTGCTCGAACCCAGTGTCGTGCGCTGATGTCCCTGGTGTCCTGGAGCAGCAAGTGTCGCAGCCGGGACCTTGGTTCGATACCTCAGCTCCGTTCCCTGATGTTCTCGCTGAGAAACGAAGGCAGCTGGGTGAGTACCTGAGCCTCTGCTGGTGAAATTTGCCAAGACAGAATACAAAGTGTCATTAACGAATCGCTTCTTATCATTCCATGGTCCTACATTCATTCCCAGCTAATGCTGAGCACCTAACTGGAGCACTGGTGTGAGAGCAGTGGTTGTCGTGGGCAGTGAAGCCACCAGAAAGAAATAGGTACCACCTGTGGTCAACTCACAAGCTTCTTCTATCCCATCTTTCTCCCTCCTTTTCCATAACCTCATTCATCCTCCTCTCTCCCCAAACCTGCTGCCAGTGTGGAAGGTGAGCCTGAGAAAGGGTTAATGAGACAGTAGCAGTTGACTCGTTCCCAGCATGGAGTTATCTCCCACTGCATGGCTCGAGGATTTGACTGTCTTACTTAGGAGGGTAACCGAGGCTCAGATGTGAATGAGATGGAAAAGGGGCTCAGCCCAGGAAAGATGGGGTTGCTGGGGGTGGGGGGAAGAAGATGGACGTGCTCGTACATCTGCCTTCTTAGCAGCTAACGGACTGGGTGGTGAGAAACTGCTCTGTGCATGGAGAGTAAAGGCAGTTGTGCTGTGCCTGTCTGGGATGTGCGCCCCACTGCACTCATGGGTTTCTCCACACCCATGTCATTAACGTCAAAGTGGGGAGTGTCTTTAAATCCTCTGGAAAACAGGGAAGGATACAGAGTACCCCACTGCTAAGCCATGTGTCTAGCCTGGAGGCTATACCTTAGTGCAGTAGAGCTCACACTGGCTGGTGGCTCGTCGCTGGATGGTGTTTAAGATGCTAGTATTGAATTATTCTTTCCACTCAAGAGGGAACTGTGACTTCTTCTGTCTTTTATGTAGGGTAGCAACATTTTTTTCCTATGAGTTAACTGTATTATTCTCTTTCTCGCTGCTCCTGCATTAGCTTTGGAAAGAGAAAAACAACGCTGTGTCATCGCAGAATTGCCTGGTGATGGGAACTGTAAGGTAGATGAGTTCTCGCCACCCATGAGCAAGTTCTTGAATGAGGTTTTACTGCAGGACGACTTGTTCTGTTCCTCTTCCATGCTGGCCTGTCCATATCTCTTAGGTTTTTAATACATTACAGTACATCCATCTCTTAAAACAACAGTTTCATTTCTGTAGCCCAGCCCAACAACCGGTGCTAGGGAGATATTGCTGTCATCACTGTGTCTTTAAAAGCTCTTCATCTATCCTTAATAGCTTCTTTGGCCACTGACTAGACTCAGAAATATGCTTAGGATCCTGCCCAGCACGGTTTAGGAATTTACCCCAATGAAGAGCTATGCCTGTGTGGTTCAGGTTTTACATGTATCCCTCATGCACACAAATAATAACTGCCCCGTGCAGGATTTAGAAGCATGAACTACAAATTAGGCCATAAAGTTTTTGGTGCAGAGACCACTAAGCTTTTTAGAGCACCAGACACGTTCAGGCTTAAAACCCAACTAGGGCCACCAGTCATTACTTGTTAGAGCGAGGTATAGCTAACAGCTTTAAAAGGAATTCCCTCATTAAATTGAAGTTGCTTTTACCCATGACAGGCCATAAAACTTGAATTCGTGGGAGGAAATGTTTGCCTCTATGCATGCATGTGTCTTAGCCTTTTTATTTTCAGTGGAGAGAGAAAATAGAGTGGGTTGCATGTTGGATACATTATCTTAGTATTAAGCTGCCATTCCCAATCTCTTTTGGATAATTGGAACAGAGAATCGTTACTTCTCATCCATCACTTTAAATGAAGGCCTTAGTAAAATAATTTTGGTCGCTGGAAACCGCAAATAGGATCCCTCTATCCAGATTAGTTCTTTTGTGCTCATGAAACTGTTTGAATAGGTCTTAGCACTCGAAGTCGTAGCACGATACTTGTCAGCAGGTTTACAAGCCTTGGAGAAATTGCTCAAATGTGTTTATAAGGACCTCCCAGGACGTGTTTGGTGGTGTTCAACCTGGAGAAAATTGTACTGGAATTCTTGTTGTTGGGTTTTTGTTCTCGATGGGTTGGGCTTTTTTTTAATTCCACTAACATATTCTGTAATGCTGGTAGTAGTTTAGTAGGTTTTATGTTTCCATTGATGTAGAAAAGGTCCTACTAAAAGTTTAGGTCTTGTTTCGTCAGGGATTTGTAAACTCTGGACTTAACGTCAGCCTTAGTTATAGCTATGCCTAGTAAACACCTGGTAATAACCACGTAAACTGATGCAGTATAGGCCAAATTACCAATTCCCACTCTTTAGCACCAGCTCATTGCTGTGAACTCATGAACTTTCTTGTGGGTATTCTGAAAAGCCCCATGAATCTAAAGGATTTTAATGTTTTAATTTAATAAGGTTCAGTGGACCAGCTGTACACCAATTACTATTGCCTATAGGCCACGGTTTATGAGTGTTTGAGCTACAAAATATCGACAGCCTGGCAACTTGTCTGTGTTAGTCTCATGTAATTCTGAAATTGTTCCATCTTGCTTCGTTCTTCCTGTTCATCTGTATTGCAGTTAATTTCCTTAAAACTGGGGACATTGCTCGCTGCTGGAGTTCAGAGTGGCAGGCATGAGGTGAAGTGCAAGCTTCAGCTGAAAATTCTATTTGTTCTTAGTGGTTATTTCAAACAAAAGAGGGAAAAAGTCCTCAGATTTGGATTTGGGGTGCTCTATCCCTGACAAAGAGCACAGATTGAATCTTTTAGGGGTGCTGCAAAGATGCTGATAATTGCTGTAGTAATCTTTGTAGTCTGCCGTGTATTTCAGGCAATTAAATAGCCGATGCTGCTGTTGACTAGCCAGGCTTCAACAGACCTTTTAGAAACCTTCTTGTCTTTTCATGGAAGTAGACATTTGGCAGCATTTTTAAAATGTATACCCAGTAGATTTTGTAATGCATTTCCTTTTTTTTTCATGCGTTTCGTGTTTAATTCAAACAAGCATCTGACATGAAAGCTAAAGATAAAAGTGTAACACAGTACAATTAGTTTCTGTGAAGTCTGCAGATCACTAATGGAACACATCTCTTCCCCCTGCACAACTAGCATAATACTGGGCCACTTTTTGGTCATTTGTGTTGTACATTAAAAGCATCAAATAAGAGTGCTGTCATGTGCCTGAGAGCGCGGACAGAAAGTTCCTTTGTTTGATAATGTTGGAAATAATTGTGCTTTCCAGATACGCAAATGGGTAATTGCAGCAATCGGATCAGAGACATGTAACACTTGTAATGTAACCCTTCATGTAGGGAGAAAAATAGTGCAGGCATTAGATCAGAGACCAGAAAAAAAAAATATATATATAAAGTTCAATAAGTTGTTTTGCTATTTCCACCACCATTGTTGTCTAAACTGTGCTTCATGAATGTGTGTTGTGATTTCATACTGACTAATCTCTAGCTCTTCCTGATCAAATAAATACAAGCTCAGAATTTGAAAGCAACGTGTAGGACTTGTGCGTGTAAATCCACTGAGCCTCCAAGAAGCAGGGTTTGTGAGCAAATTCAGTGATAAAAAAAGTGGAAAAACTAGCATTACATGGAAGCAGAGGGGAAGTATTTATTGACAGCAAACCTGTGAACCTCCTTCATCTTTATTAATGCTTGAAGTATCGAATTTAGGTCTAGATCTGGGTGTTAACTCCACCAGTTCCCAATGTGTCTGATCTGGCGCTCTCTTTTTTTGGAAAGCAAGCTTTCACTTGCAAAATAGGCAACTGCGTTTTGGTAGGATTTAGGAGAGCTGTGTCACATACTGGCTTTCCTACCCGTTCTGTACAGAACATACGGGTTCTTTTAAAATTATAGCATGTGTGTGGTTCTGTATTAAGTTACGGGGATATTTTTTTCTTACTTTAGATCTACACGGTTTAAAGCAGCAGACTGATGGGGATGTAACAAAGTTACACAAGATGCTGCACGTCTTGACAATGCTGCACAATAATGAGAAGTATTTATTTCAAACCCACTTGTAAGACCCAGTTCAGACAACAAAGAAATGCAACACAGAGATGCCACATGTGGAACACGCAGGGCATGATTTGAATTGTGAATCCTCCTGTCTTTGATGATTCATAAAAATGCCCAGTTCTTTATATCGCATTTACTGTTTTTAAAAGCTTTGCTCTGGGTTAAATAATAGTGTTTCTGGGGGAAGTATCTCAGCTAATACTTAGGCAGAGAATGCTGGTGGTGCTTTCTTTTTTTCTTCATTCTTTTTCTACTCCAGTGCACTTTGGCCACTGTTAAACAGTTTAGCTAGATCCAAAGGGATGCTGCTAATGTGAACTGGTAAACCACCAACCGCGTTGCATCCTCCTGTGTCAAAGACTTCGTGCAATGTAGAAGCTAAAGATATTCAGATTTATTTCTTCCCCTACTGCCCTTTATTTGCCGTGAATACAACAGAATGAATCTTAAAGCTGTTGCTTGTCTGTGTGTCCTCTTTTTGCCTTCCCCAACTCTCATTTTTATTTCAATTGCAAAAGTTGTAGAAGTAGTTGAAATGGTGAGGGCAGAAGGAAATGCAAATCTAAAACCTAGATATCGTTGTCCTTTGTGCCAGTAGTATTGGAAAAAATCTGGAAAAGTTAAATTACAAGGAAAAAAAACAACACACAAAAAAGAGGGCCCCCAAATGCATGGAAATTAATAAAATTATACATTTTGAATAAAAAAAATAATAATAATTCACACACATGCTGAAAATTCTAACTTTAAGATTCCATACCCAAAAAAAAGACATCAGGAATCACATTTCCCTGTAAACATCTACATTTAACAAAATACAGCATTTCTAGTGGGAAAATATTCCCATTGTGGATTCTGGGAGCAAAGAGCACAGCACAACAAAATCCCCCGTCCTCCAACAAGGTCTGCACTCAAGACTCCTGACTCCCAGAGCCCAAGGAGGATAAAGCACAGGTGGAAAAGGGAATGGGTGATAGGACATGTCAGAGGCACTTGGGCGAAGGAGGGAGCATTGGAGCAGGGCAGAAGAGCTAAGCGGGGCCGTTAGCGGGAGAGAAGGGAGGGTGGGAGGAAGCAGGCACCTTCAATGGGTTTAAAGCTGGGAGGAATGACTGATGGGCTTGGGAAAGGTGTGCATGTATTTGCAGAGGGCATGAAGGGGTCTGCTAATGACTTCTTTTCATGGGGTGATTGAGGTGCTGGTGATGGGGAAAAATGCTGCTGGTGTTGACAGAGATTTCATTGGTACTACGTGACCCAGGGCATTTATGGAGCCGCTGTACCCCCGTCTCAGAGCTAAATTACTTCCCAGATGTAAGGCAAACAAGCAATCGCTCAGACTGGTCTCCTGTTCTTTATGGCTTCAGTCCTCAATACTCATTCAGCAATAGGCAGCTGGTTCCGTTTTCTCGGTTTAGAGGTTCTGACACCAGTAAAAACAAAACAAAAAAACTTTTAATCTTCCAGCAATGAAATACGCTGCGGAGTTAAATAAAGGAGACCTGTTGGAGCAGTCTTATTCTCTACAGGCCTTTTCCCAGCAAAGGGTTGGTTGTTCAGGAAGATCTCCAAACACTGGGAAAGGGGCTGGATTAGCATTTAAATCTATGCGATAGTTTCTTTATCAAGAAATCTCTTTCAGATCATATCCGCTTTGATGATTATTCAGCCCTGATCCTTCCCCTACTTTACAGTTATTTTAGCATCTCTGAAGAACTGCCAACAAACCCACTTGAGCAGCCAATGACTGCTATGCTCCTTTTTTTTTCATAGACATTCAATTTTAAGGGTTGACAGACAGTAAATAGTAAGACTTCTCTTTACTGTTCTACAGTAATTTGTCCTAGAGCTGTAAATAAGTCTCTCTTGTTCTGACTTCTGCTAAACAAAACTCACCCTTTTTGGAAGAGATTGAGCAAGCAAGAGATTGTCCCATTTTATGTAAGCTGTCACTGAATGGGTATAACCATATCTGGGTTGGTTTTTTTTCTTTCCAAGGCAAAAGAAGCAACTTATTTTTGAAAATACTAGTTTAATGTGGATTTTTTTTTTTAAGGTGGATCTATTTAATTTCCAGAAGTTTTTTTTTCAAGTATACCGTGTTTTCCATACTGATATGTCATGCAAGCCTGGAGGAGAATGATATTTAGAGACTTTAGAATATCCTCTTGGACTGTAACAAACAAACAAGCTACTAGCTATGAGGAACAGTGATCATTCCCAATAGGCTAAACGTTTTTATTCTACATTTTTCTCTCTCTGGTAGACACCTTGCATTTCCAAGACTGAAAATCAACCTCAAGGACTTGCAACGAGCGTCAGGTGGGGACAGACACCCATCAATCAGTCCACGCCCTGGGACACTGATGAGCCTCCATCTAAACAGATGAGGGAGAATGAAAACCCAGGTATGTTTCTAATCTTATTTGTAATTCTACAAGGGAAAATAGTTCAAAGCAAATTCAAGGCACTATCTCCATTTACCTCTGTAAATTAGACTTCATTGTGAGTACTTGCTTTATTCTTTAGCAGGATTTTTCTCTCACTCTATAGACCCCTCAAGTTTCTTCTGTGCTGGGGCTGATATAAATGTATAAAGATGCCTGCAAGTTCATTAGAGTGGGGTTTCTTTTTTCTCCTTCTCTGCCTTCACTAGAGGAAAAGGCACTCTGTAATACTTTTAAGACCTCTTTTATGTCCAGAACTACCTGAAATGATTTCCAGCTTCCAGACGCATATCATACATTGTGCCGCTATGCCAGACGCCTAATTACAATCTCTTTGTAGTGGCTGGAGCACCGTTATTATGCACACAGAGTGTTTGTCAGGGAGCCATGAAAGCACGGTGGGGAAAGAGGTTAATTTTCTTGGAAGCGCGCGCTTAAGCTGCGTAAAGTGCAAAACACATAAAACCGCAAACATGCCGCACGTCACCTGATGAGTGTTTTAACAATTGTGCTCACGTCGCCATAGCAATTTTATGCACTTACTGGTTGGGAATGGCTCCAGACCCTGAGCCGCTTTAGATGCCCACGTAGGAGTAGGACACATGGCACAATTGGGCAGCGGACGCGGGTGCAGGAGGGGTAGGCTGGGGGTGTTTGGTTTTGTTCTGGTCTCCCCTGTGCCGAGCCTGCCGCCATTGCCGGAATCCTTCGTGCCGCAGGTGCAGCGCCCTGGGTGACCACGGTGGCGGCGGGCAGCCAGCCCGCCCTGATCACGCACTCCTACGGGATGACGCAGCCGCCCACCTTCAGCCCTGCCGCCAATGTCCAGGCCCCCGTCATCGGCGTCACGCCCTCCCTCCCTCCGCACGTCACCCCCCAGCTCCCGCTGATGCCGGCGCACTACCAGCTCCAGCCGCAGCCCTCTCAGCCCCTCAGCAACATGGTGGTCAACCTCCAGAGCCAGCCCTTATACACCAACAGCCAGCCCCTCAGCATGTCCTCAATGAGCGGTGTGGGCCCGGTGGCCCACCCGGGTCCCGGGGCAGTAGGCAACGGCCACCTGGCGTGCCCCATGCTGCCGCCACCACCGCCAGCCCTACCCTCGGCCGCCTTGCCCAGCAGCGCGCCCACCACCAACGGGCAGGCGGCTGCCCCGCTGCCCCCCAACACGGCGGGGGGCCCGGACAACACCAACGGGGTGCAGATGCTGCGGACCATCGGCGTGGGGAAGTACGAGTTCACGGACCCCTGGCACCCCAAAGGTAAGGCCAGCCGGCTCGGCTCCGTGGGGCATGCGGGCAAAGGCGGGTAGGGGACAGGGATGGTGGTGGAGTCCTGAGTCTCCCCGCCACTCTCCTGAGGCCCTCCAGGACAGGTCCAGCGTCTGTCTCCGCGCTTTCCGTTAATGCATAGCTTTTGTGAGTGAATGACGACAAGAAGCAGCATGGTAGGAAGAAGGAGGACGAGCTGTGGATGTATGTGTTGTAGTGAAAACCAGCTTTTGCATCCGTCAGAGAAGCTGGTACTCCCAATGGTAGAGCAGCCATCACCCTGTCCCTCTCCCTTTGGAACACACCCCCATGTTTCCATCTGACCACTTTCCTCCTGACTGCAGTTGTGCATCAGTCACAACACTAACCTTCTTCAGCCACTGTTTTCTCCCCGCTCTAGTAGATGCCCAAGCCAAATGCAAAGCAGCCCTGCTGACTGAAGCCAGACAACCCCAAACGCTCAGCATTAAGGGGAATACTCCTCATTACCAGCTTCATTGGGCTCAAATGCTGCAAAACATCCTGAACAGTCACGAGCGTTCTTGAGGGGTTGACCTTTTCTGAGAAGGAGTTTTGAAATGAGCCACACTGTTGGGTTGCCCTCGAGTGTTATTTCTGAGTGTCTTACCCTAGACACTGCAAAACTACCTACACTCGGTGTACTTAGTTTCTAATTTCATTTACAGAGTTTTCCCAGCCTTCCTTAAAAATCACGACTGTGCCAGATGCGCAGGTGTGGAGAAGTGTAGCTTACAAAAATATAAATGCAGACCTATCAGCAAAATCAATTTAATTGATTTTAAAAAAAAATGCCCCAAAGGCTTCATTAAGTCGGTGATATTTTATGTATACATTTGTATTCAGGCACAATCCACGTGTAAATTATTTACTTGCCACAAGCTATTAAGTTCTATTGTGTGGCTCTGTATTAAAGACAAGGAATCTCCATTAAAAATGATTAGTCCAATAACTCTTCCTGCTCATTACCTAAATTGTACTTTGGTATGTGCAAATCTTTACCAAACGGCTCCTGAAAAGGAGTTAAGGCACAAGCTCAGCAGTGCTTTTTTAAAGCTACATATCTGGACCGCTTTTAAATTTCCAACTCCAAGTGCAAATATGATGAGGATACTTGCTGGATGGTGAGCTTCTGAATTTCTCTTTGAGATCTAGATGGGCTTTAAGTGATACTGGCCCAGTCAAGTAGCCAAAAATTGACCAACAGTTCCTGTGTAAGAGTTTTGTTAATTCTCTGGCTTTAAAAAAAAATCCAAATCCACAAAAGCTATTTTTCAGGTCAGGTTTATGAGTTGCAGACCTTTGATTTCGTAGAAGGAGAAAGGGGGGAGATTTATATACAAATCCTGGTAGACTGAGCTGTAGTTGTTCTTCTGGATGTCTCTCTTCTCCCTGGAAGCTATTTGTCTTCTAGAAGGCATCATCTCCACTTTTCGTAGCCACCTATCCCAATTTACTGCACTGGATACTCGGATACATGATCAAATTAACACAATTTAAAGGATTACTTGGTGTCACTGGAGACATGTGCAAATATACAATACAAGAAAAAACACATAAGCTTAAACCACTTTCCCTCCGGTAATTTGATCACATATCTGAGCCCTGGTGACACTAACCTAGTGAGACAAATGAGCATGTCAGTGGCTGCACACTTGAGGTTAGGAATATTCTTAAATGCCTTGCATACTTAGAGCCAGCAGCATCAGCTGTTATTTACTCTTCCTCTATCAATTAACCTTCAGCGTATCTCTGGCTAGCAGATGAAGTAAAATTCAAATCAGAGCCTAAGTCAAATGATGGTAAAATATTTAATCAAGCCTTTTAAGATTTGATTTGCGAAGGCTTGGTCAGCATTCTTACTTAAGCTGCTGTAAACTGGAGTCTAGTCTAATTGTCTGAGCATAGTCAGCTGAGGAAGCGCTCATTAAGGTGAGGAGGAGAGTTCCTCACTGGACTATGCCAGGCATGCCAGACCGAGCTCTGGTCTGATGTTTGGAAACCTTTGTACCTAGGAGAGGCTTATAAGAAGAATATAAAGCCAAGCAGTATTTCCAGTCTACGACAGCTGCTGATACATTAGCCATACTGTGCCTTATAAACTGAGCTAGACAGCTGTTTTCCTGGGGATTAGCTAGCTTCTCAATTACCATCAGCTAGTGAGTTATTCCTGTTCCTGTAGTGGTTAAAACAAAACAAACATAAGCATGCATATACAAATGTCTCATAAGTAGCACCTTTTTTATAGAGAAAAATTAATCTTGTTCTCCCTTTCCAATCTTAAAAGCCCTTATGTCTAAAGCTAGAGTTCTCATCAAGCCCAAAGTCAGGGGACATACAATGGATTTGGTTGTTTTGAATTAGAGAGAAAGAATCAGGAAAAAGAAGACAACTGGTATCTAACCAGGCCTTAAAACCTTGCTAGGGTAAGATTCTTAGCATAAGCAGCGTGGATTTCAGCGTGGCTCACTTTTCAAATTGTTTTGTGTTTTAATTTCTGCCCTCGGGGATTTCAGTCTCTAAAGCCTGAGTGATTTCACAGTCTTACATGGTAGGCCCCTTTCTCTCCAGGAAGGAATGGAAGCTATGAGAGAGTACTAAGCTGTTCAAATATACAAGTTCAAACTAGTTCTCTTCAAGTTTCATTTAAATATTCTCTCTCTTAGGGAACCTTGGCCAGTATTATAATAAGAGCCACTGCTAATGGCCTTAAGATCTGTCTCATTATCCTGAGATACTCCGTATTATTATTTCACTTGACAACCCAGTCTTGTACAAGTTTGAGTAATTACCCAACTATCCCTTAAGTGAAAGAGCAGTTCTTGCTAGTTAATATAATAGGGTTTCTTATATTTTTAGACTTTATTAGGGAGCTGATTTGAAACGTCATGTTTTATTTCCCATACTTATCTTTCATTTGACTGTGTATGTGTTTGGGCCATATTATACTGTATTCATGCAGAAGGAGGTTTCGTACTTGGCTGTTTCTAAACAAAAGTAAACAAATAAGTTCCCAAAAGTTAAAGGCACTGTAGTATGGTGTCTCCTTTGCAATAGGTCAAGAGATCTCACTTATGTGACTGAAAGAGTCAAGTTATTTCCATGGCTCTGCAAAAAGAAACACCTTTTGATAACAGGAATCATGATATAAAACAGATATGTCATTCTCTTTACGGTTTCATAGCTAATTCTTACCTAATTCCATTGAAACTACTTGTAAGAAAATAATTTGTGTGTGGATTAGAGAATCTTCTTGATCTGGATGGTTACATTCTGCGAAGGGATTTTTTTTTTTTTTAT
>WEIS01014654.1:260-22555 GCA_013389965.1 Todus mexicanus | reverse complement strand
CTTCAAGGGCAATTGTTACTTCGCTTGTGGTTTGCAGAAAAGGACTGTATGGCATCTTGCCTGCAACAGGGAAAAAGTAAGAATGTAAAGAGAATTTGAGATGGAAGATTGGAAAGTGTTTATTTGTGCTAATAATGATGAGGCTGTTCAGAGAAAAAAAAAAAAGTGTTTTACAAGTGCCCCTAGTCCTGAAGAAGCAGGTTCCTCTGGCCCCAGCCCCAATCTGTCGACTACAGAATTTTGCATCGATAAAAAGTTCCTTTTTAAGGCTGCCACTGCCACATCTGTGAGGATCCCCTCAGAAGTTTCGCCTCGTAAGGTCTTATTTCATCCTGAAATCTGCTGACGGGCATAGGAAAAGCTACACCAGCATCAATGAGTTTTGAATGAGACCCTTGCATCATCAGTCTCTAAAAATGTGACAAGATGTACCAAGGGACTGTCTAGTGTGCTTTATTCTCTTACCCAGAACTTTATATCATGAAAATGAATGTTTTTTTCACTGGACTGCAAGATGGGTTTGTTTCTGAGAGGTTAGATCTATAATTGCTTATGACTCTTTTATCTAAAAATATTTGCAAATGGGAAACATCTAAATCCTGGAGATACTCACTGTACACCCTACAGAAAATCAATGATAAGAAATTAAAACAGCCTGTGAGATTACCTATCATCTTCTGTATCAAACTATATTGATACTCATGTCTGACATGAGAGCAACAGGCCCACAGAAAAACTGTATTTTGAGATAAGCCACCTGCATCATGCAGGCTTAATGTTTAACACAGACCATAACTTCAAATTTTCTCATGATTAGAAGGCACAATTCCTCACTCATCAGCACCATTTCGATGCAGTTGACAATAGCCAGGCATGTAATTAATTTACACTTAAGTTTTAATAGTCATTTACACTTTATTTGGTCCTCCTAATATCCAAGTCATGTCATTTTGCCATGCAAAAAATAAGCTTTGATGAGAATAAAAGATTACAGTTATGGGAACGCATGACAATAGAAATGTATTGCTGGTGGTCTTGCTGTACGGTCTGTTGAAGTCAATGTCAAAAGTCCAATTAGATCAAGCTCATCCTAGTTTTTCAGTCACATTTCTACTCACTGACCAACCACAAGCCACACTGTTTCAATCAGACTACAAGTCAATGTGATTGTGATTTTCCATTGGCTGTTTTCAACTGAAAAAACCCCACAATAACCTAAAAACCATTATATAAACATTTGTAACCTGTGCTGAAATGAACCAGGTGACACCATTTACTGTCTCCACCATTTAGATTTCAGCAATTTTCCTTAATGAATTTTTGAACTGTGCCTGTCAATTGGTTCTGTTTGTGATCTGATTTTATTGAGTGAGTGATGGATGCACTTAACTAGATGTAGAAGCACGTTCTGGGAGGTCAGCTGGCATAAAGTCTGTTTTGAACACTTTGCTTTAACATGAAAATTATTTTTAATGTTAATATTAGTTGGTAAAAAATTCTCTGAGCAGCACAGGCAACATACCTGAGTATCTGTGAGGATGATTGATGTGAAATGTGTAGCAAAAAGAATCTCAGAAACTTGGATTTTGTTTAGGTACATCCAATTTACAACAACAAAATCTTCTACAAATTGCTGTAGAGCTTCTCTATGCAGGGTCTCTGCCAAGATGGGAGTCTTCTATAGGAACATTTCATATAGATAAAAAGGCTGTATGAAAGTGACTTTCTCCCGTATATTCAAATTTGTTTGTCATGGTAACTATTAGAAATTCATCAGAATCTTAAAGGGAGCTGTCTATTGCATCTGAGACTCTCAAACAGACTACATGTTGCTTTTCAGTGAAGGAAATAGAATTTGTGTAGTTTTTCTGAAATTAACACACTGAATTCGGCAAATAAGTCATCATCGTGCTCCCTCCTCCTCCCCCCGCCCCCCGCAAAGTCCATTGGAAGTGATGAAGGAAATGGAAACAGAATTTAGTATAGACTTTTATTTTTCCTTGTATTATGAATGGTTCAGGTTAAGGTAATGTCTTCAGTTTATGCCGGTTACAGGGCTCATACTTTTTTTTCCAGTGGTATAATCAGCTTTACATTCTTTTATATATAGGCAAAAAAAAGCCTCTCCATCTTGTACTTATGGTCCCTTTTCTGTTTTTCCATTCTCTTTTGTGGATACTCTTGTATCACTTTCTGTTCATCTCTGCTGCTGTGTTTGCTCAATCCTTTGGTGGCCTGTGCGTGCTCTCAAAATACTTTCTTTTCCATATCATTTTCTACGTTTATTTCCCTCTTATTCTTTATCTAACCCAAAGCATCCATCCCACTGCACCCCTTCTCTCTGCTTGACTGTGCCGTGCTATTGTAACAGTAGTGGTCTGTATCTGACATTTTCAGATTACAGTTTATCCTTCCTTTTAAAGATAGCTGCTTGGCAGGGACTACAAAGAGCTCACCAGGTGTTCTAGGTTCACTGTGGAAAATGGTTTCACACGGTTGTTGTAGATTCCCATGATCTTGAAACAGTTGAGTGAATGAATAGGAAACTGAATCTTTCATGGCTGATGTAGCTTTCATAGCTCCCATTGCTCCTCTGTCTCATGATACCGAGTAATGTGAGCTCGCTTACCACATTGAGTTTGGGGCGATTTATTGTTTTAGACACACCATCACGCTTCCTCCTTCAGGGTTTTTGAGTAGAAACTTGGGTTTAGCCCGTGTTTCTGACCCATGATGGGAGTGTTTTCAGTGTACCACCACCGTACAAGGTCTGTGCACGCATTCCCTGTCTAATGTTCTGATAATGCAGCCCTTGGTAAACTATCCCGTCAGGTCTGGTTTATGTGCAAATCACAGGCTTTACTTTTGCAAATGGTTCCAATTTTTGTGTAAGTGATCAAAGGTTTGCGGCACAACAGGATCACTTACTCCAGAGAGGTGTCTGGATCAAAGGTTAGCATTTTTTTTTGCATGGAATATTCATTTCTAGCATTGGTTGAGCACTGTACACTTTACCTGGAAGCAATGGTCAGGGGTGCGTTATCCTTTAAGAAATGAAAGGAGGTAATGCCAAGCAGAGAATTACAACACATGACTTAGCAAGGCTGAGAAGAAATGGTGGTGTAACTAATTTAAACAGAAAGGACCCTGGTTCAAAGAGATAATGCAGGAAAGGTGATGTGAGACATGCAGAAAAGTAATTTTGATAACAGAAAGAAAGAAAGAAGCAGAGTCTCTATCTAAGACACACAAGGTGTAATGCCAGAACTTTGCACGAGCCAGTCCGACAGAGTGTAGCTCATACAGACTTAATGAGGCCGTGCTTGTGTTTCATGTGGGCTGGGATCTGCCCTTCCATAAATCCCTGCTGCTCGAGCTTGCTGGAGAGGAGCGAGGCCTGGATGGACAGGAGAAGTCAGCTTCACTGGGGAGCTGCAGCAGCGGTCACCACCCACTTGGCTGTGTGGCAACGTTCATGGAAAAGCAAACTTGATGCCTTTTCTTAGTGCTATTCTCATGCACTCCTTGGGGGTTCTCCAGCTCATAACAGGAAGACTTTTTTGGCCTCATTTGGTGGACACAAATCTTTGCCCAGGCACTTACTTGGTGGGATTTATTTGAGGGATTTATGCTTGCTTCCTTCCTTCCATCCCAAGTAACTTGGCTGCATAAATGATTTGAATGTTGAGATTAAAATACAAATCGTGACAGTTTAGTGAACTGAACCACACCACTTAATTATTTATTATTTTTTTTGCCTGCCTTGAGTGCTTAGCCCTGGAGAGCATATTGCTACACCGTATTAGCTTACAGTGGGCTCATTTCTAGTTTGACTTCATAGGGTCTCTGACATTAGATGGTATCCTTATGTACTACAGGAAAAGCAATCTCTGCTTCTTTTCCCAACCATGTCCCGCTGTTGTTGCTGGGCAATCATTAGCTTAATTTTCATTTGCGAATAAATAAATAAACCTAACTTCTTATTAATAAGAAATTGGTATGTGCACAAGTATGTTCTTTTAAACCCTCATAACTCAGCCAAATAAAAACAGATTTTCAGCGGACTACCTAAAGGCACATGTCCAACCTAGAAAGTGCATTTAATAACTTCCCCCTCTGCTGCTTTTTTTTGCTTTTTTTTTTTTTTTTTCACATTGACATTAATCTCCTGTGCACATTTGGAATTTGGAATGGAGTCATTTTCTAACTGCAGTGCTTCCAATTTTAAATATTCTGTTTCCTTTCAGTTTTTCCAAGCAATTCAAAGATTAGTAACACTGTAAAACATCTAAAAGCATGCTGGAAGTTTCCTGCTGCTTCAAGTGTTGTGTTATGTTATCTTTGGAATAATTTTAAAGTCCCACTGGTGTAGTATAACAAGTTATTATGTCATGGAGCTTATTAGTATGCCTATGGGAAACATTAATTCACACTGACATCATACCACGTTTTTCAATAAATCAAGGGAATTTTTTTGTTTTTAAGAAATGGTGATTTTTTATTTTTTTTTTTTAGTGAAAAGAAAAAGCGATCAGACTATTATTCATGGGTGTTGGGATGTGAACTGAACAGCTTGGAGGATGTGCGTCATTATCTAGGCAATGGCCTCTGCCTTGTTGCAGGGAATGGAAAGAGCAGGGGTTTGGGATGGTTTGAGTGATCTCTATTTTTCTAGCATATAGATGTTATTATAAAAGACTTTTTACTCTGTGATTAGCACAGCAGGCTTAAATTGCCTGGGCTCTGGTCATTATTATTTCTGTAATCCCCAAAGTTTATGATATTATTCAGGATCTAAAAAATGACAAAGTAGACTTAAATTTGGTAAGGATTTAATGTCTGATGCATTCCTTTTGGAGCTGAAAAGTCTGTTTTTATTGACACAGAGAACTGAAAAATGACCACAGACCACAAAGGTCCCGAAGCATTGCCAGGGAAAATGTATAAAAAGGGAGCTGCCCTTACTGTGCCGTCTGTGTGCAATTGATCTTATTCCCATTTCCCAGCTCTGCTATTACTTAAAAAACAAAACCAAACTATTTAAGCTGTTGATTTGTCTACGGACAATGAATTAAACTAAGAGTTGAATTTCAGTTCTGTAGGATAGCTATATTATTATTATTCCATTTAGGCGCCTGGCATTTTATGAGCGTTAATTGACTACCCGGATACATGAGTGCTGTTGTGTAGTTGGAGATCAAGCAGCAGACCTTTTCTTGATGCATACTGCAGAAACTTTTGAGATTGCAGGACGACTGGAGGTAATTCCTACTTGGCTTCAGTTTGCTTTTTGTGAATAGATGTAACTTTGCTGCTGCAAACACGCCACAGGGGGCTTGCCGAAAACTTGGGCCTCCACATCGGTGGTATTTCAGATTGAATAAATTTGCTATAGAGCAATGTTTTGCATGTGGGATGTATTTCTTGGTTAGTGCTGCTCGCCACAATCAGATCATGAAAGCTCTCAGTGTTTCTAAAGAAATGGACAGCTATGACAAGTGTGAGCGTAGTCCATTAATAATGTTGATCCATGCTCTGAAAAATGTTTTGTAGGAAAGGTTTTTGGCATATCAGCGTTTCACTGTGGAAGGGCTGGAGTTACTCCCTCAGACTCAGCAGTACACTGGTGGGGTTACAAGGCTCTGGTTTCAGAGGGGGCTTGTGGACTAGGTGGTTGGATGTGTGGCTCGGGCGAGACAATGTCTGTTTGCAGTCAACAAGATAGACACGCTTTGAAATTTAGCTAATACTATGGGAAATTGAATTAAAGTAATAAAGTTAAACAGGCATCCTATACCCATAATGTTAGCCTCAATTTGTCCTGAATCAAGTCACCTTATAATAGTAAGATCAGCCTTGAACTCATATGACAAAAAGAAATCCGAGTTGGTATGGAAATGCACTCACATATTCTAGTTTTCTATGAAACCAAAGGGCTCAAATTCAATAGAAGGCTATAATCATTAGATTTTGACAGCAGGTGTTTAAAGCAAAACACAAAACACTGAAAGTTTATGAAGAGTCTTAAGAGATAGCAGAATTAAATGTGTTGATTTATTTTCTGTCTCTTATAGATGAAGCATGGGATGGGTGTCACGTACCAAGCGTACACGTACACATCCGTGTTTCTTTGCTCAGGATGATCGCCTCTGTTTACTTCATTATCTTCTCTCTATGAACAGTGATAGAAATTCAGAAATTGTAAGGAATTAAGTGGAATACCTGGTCCCTTCACCTGCACTGTGAACTCTTCTGATTCATGGATATTTTATAGTAATCATCCTACCTGGAAGAGGGAGCTTGGGTTTCAGGCAGTTTCTGTACTCTTTGTTGGCTAAACCTAGGTGGACAAAGTAATGCTGTATGACTTTTACATCCCGAAGCGAGGTACCACCAGAAGACCTTTGTCTTTCTGCACAAGTAAAAGGGCAAAAATTACTATGAAGTGGCAAGAGGACATGTTTTATTACATGCGTTTTATATCCAGGACATCAGTAAAAGTTTTGCTGGTATATTACTCATTTAACCTTCTTATTTCTGTTCCTGTTTCTTACTGCTATCTGCCACAATTACCAGCATCTCCCAGTAACCTTCAGGCCCCTCTTCCTGCACAGGGAGCTGCAGACATGGTCTCGTGGCACACTGGGATGCTTGCAGTGAGAGGGGAAGCCTGGACTTGTAGGTCCTGGAAAGGTTATGGAGCTGGTCCTAGGGAGGCTAAGGTTAAATGTACCATTGTAACTCCAAACTATGTTGTTATAATGCAGTTATGCCCCCTCCCATCTTTAGCCTTTGCTGCTGTCTTCCCTGATTATTTTTTATATCTGAAGTGTATTTTAATGAGTTAGTGCTGATTCGCCCACTTGTCCAGTAGAGCGCCCTGCTGTCCGTTTGGTACGCTGGCAAATGATTGATGGTGTGGTCTGAACGCACAGGAGGAAGAGGAGTCCATGGAATAAATAACAGTACTTTTTGTTTTCATGCTAGTACAGCAAATTACATTATTTAGAAATTTTTTTTTTTAAGTAGTTAACTCTGGTTATTTTTTTTCTGGGACTCCTTCCTCTCTTCTCTCCCTCCCCCCAAAAAAGTGATTAATTTATTCCAATACAGTGCCTTTAGATCGTGTGACAATGTTTGATATTGAAGTTAAGAAAGACTTAAGAAATTAAATAAATCATTAAAAAATGCAGACATTAGCTATAAAAATGACAAGCAGATTATCTTAGTACAGTTTCTGAGCCATCAGGAGCAGAAAGGCAGTGATTTATATCCTGGGCTTAATTGCCAGTCTTGTCCATAAATGCAAGAAGTGCCAAAAATCTCACTGCCTTTCTCTGGCAGCAGCCTCAGAGTCAGCCTGATGCCTGTCCTGGAGTATCAGAGCAGGAGGAGGATGGGGTGCCCATCAGAAATACAGTGTGGTCATCATCTTTATAGCCCTGCCTGTGGCAGGGAGTGCTGAGGAGGAGCCTTCTGCATGGAGGGTTTCCTTCCCACAGCCTGGGGAAAGGCATTGACTGAAGTGAGGAGGACCTCCTGGGAGGGGCAGGACATTGTGAAAGTGGGTTAGGGCTACAAAGGAGCCCAGGAGAGACACACTATTTTTCTATTTTTGTAGTTTCACTTGATGCCGTTTCCCATACGCTTCTGTTTTCCATCCATATGTTGCCGTGTCTGGAAGGATTATAGTCTCCTGCTGGAAATCATGCTATTTTCTTTGGGTGAAACAGACTCCAAAACCTCACTTCTCTCATCATGAAAATGTCCTCAGATGCTGTGGGATACTGAACAGCCAAATATTGTATTGAGTGTTATAAGGAGCAATTATGCATGTTATAATGTTTGTAGCAGGTATATACTTGAGCAACTTTGGTAGAAGATGATCAGCCAGTGCTGAAAGACTGATGAAAGGTGATGAATATGTGTATATGTGATGGGAAGATCCATGAAAATACAAAGGAGCTAAATTTTATAAAAATATAAAGGGACATTTTTTCTTTTACTAATCCGGATCAGAAGAATTTTCACGGATTATATTACACAATATAAACCAAAATTTACCAGTCAGCTTGGAAGCAAGTTTTAGCACAAATCAGTATCAATATATGATATCTGTTAATGTATGTCAACCTTACTTTATACTTAAAAAAATAACTGGCTATATAACGATTTATACAGTTTAAAACCAGTTGCAACACTGCACATGAAGGCATAAAATACAGTTTTACTGCACTCATCTCTCATAAACAGCAATGCAAAGAGAAAAACAGGGTGAATGATGCACACGAATGCTATTTATTTCTAAAGTACAAATGGAATAGCACATTTCTGATTTGTATCCATCATTTCTGATAAATACTAAAAGCTCAGGGAAACAATGTATTATAAATGACTAATGTCAGGCCCTAAATATGGCACACTAAATCTGCACGTACAGGTCATACTTTTATTTTCTTTGTGGGGGGTTTTTTGGTTTTTTTGGTGTTTTGTTGTTTTTGTGGTTTTTTTTTCCTAGGGATGTGTCTGTATGTGGCAAAGAAGTAAAGATCAAACCCAATAAAATACATAATTTATATGCCACTCTCTGTTATAGAACAGCATGGACATTGTTAATGAGAAGCACTGGTAAAAGAATATTTCCGTGAGTTTGTTTCCAGGCACACCGTGGCAAAAAGGAGGTGTCCCCTGGGAATTAAATAGTAATAAAAATGTTGGGAGAGCCAGGGAGGTTAAGAACAAAAAAACCAGAACAAATATGGTACTTGAATTTTTCCCCCTCTACCAGTTCATCAGCCGTTGCAACAGCTTGAGGTAAAGAATTTGCAAAACACACATGGAGAGCTTTTTGCTGCTTATTTTTTTTAATCTCTGAAGTCCAACGGTGATGATGAAGGTAGCTGTGACATTTGCAATTTTCCATGCACCAGCCCATTCCATTTTCTTCCCTGGTGCCACTTACATGGTACAGTAAGCCTCCAGCATTGACAATAATTATAGCCTGAATAAAATGAAGAGGGTAATATGAACAAAGCTCTGCCGTAATTGCCTTTTCATTATTTGCTAACATTTAGTTATTCAGTCACAGGGAAAAAATTACACAGTAATTGGTTGACAATAGGAAGCTAAAGCTAAATTCCAGAACTATGGTATTTTTGCGTGTTGGTCTTTTAGACCTTTTATTCATATTTTGATTAAACAGCTAGAGCATTAAAGTGAAATATAAATGTAGCCTTGGTTCAGATTCCATAACATTAGTTTCCACCCCACACAATTTTCGTTCCGTTTTGAATTTTAAGCTATCGCATATGGCAGCCCTGTAAATATTGTAGCCTATTGACTTTGAAATACAGATTTGCAACTCTCATTCACTTAGTTGAACAATAGCAAAGAATCCCTTTCACCCTAACGCTTTAAAAAAGTGTCCAGCGTGACTGTGTGCAAACAACTTAGCAGTGCTGTTCTGCCTCATTTTAGATACCAAGATGAAGGAACACCAGTCTCAATGTGTATTGTATTTTATTTGAGTTTTAAACAACAAAAAAATCTTCAGCAACCAATGTGGTTGTGTAGGTGTCTGTGTCAAAAGCAGCGTGATAAGCCCTGACACGGTGAGTTGCGCAGGAGCACCCTCTCCAAGCCATGTATAGGATTTTTTACCCAGCCATGTGAAACTGTTGCAGTTGGGTTTCAAGGGTTCATGGGGCAATTCTGATATTTAGTTTCCTAGCCATTATCATCTCTTTTATTTTCTTTGCTCTTGGGGTTTATGAGTGCCCCAAGCTGCAGCTGAAATGTCTTCATTGTTTATTGTTTGATTAGTTTAAAATAGAGGGGTTTAACCACTACTGTTACCCCGGTGTGGCAAAAGAACGCTAAGTACATACTACTGAAACCAACTTACCTGCTTAAAGTTCAGCATTTGTTTAGATTTCATGCTTATTAAATGCCACCATGCATTCATCAGAAATCCAGGTGTTACATGGCATAATGCTGAACAAGACAGGTTAAATTCTGCATTTTCTGTATTTATTGTAATGCGTAAAATGGTTTTGTAGAAATGACCCTGGATGGCACGAGATGTGCGAGGCTGTAACCTTGTGAAAAGTTTTAACTCCTGATTCTTTGCTGCTGTACTTGTGCAATGAGTTGCTCCCTGTAAATGTGTGGTTGATGGGCTCCCTTTTTATCTTGTTCATTATAAAGCCTTGAAAAGGGACCAGACACTTGGGGCTGGACTGATAACTGAAATCAGTACATTTACTTCATCAGACAGAATAATGTTTTCCTACCAGTTATTAGTGTTTCAACAAGCAAATTTTTGCAAGTCTCAGGTCTAAACTACGGCATACTAATTTAGAGGTTGGACCACAACAGAAACAAGGAATTGTACTCTATATTCTAGGTTTCATGTGCCATTATAAAAGCTCAAACTCCAGCAAAGCAATTGCTGAAGGAAGGACAAATTCTGCAGAAGCTGAAACCAAACAAAATCTAAGTTAAAGCGTGGTTACAATAGAGTCTTTGAAGAGTTGAGTTCTTATCAAACTTGACTGCCAGTTGGCTGGCCCTGGAGGATGGGCCTGGAGAGCCCAGCCAAGGTCAGTGTGGTGGCAGAGCTCTGCCCCATGGGCTGCACTCCATCGGCCGGCTGAGAGAAGGGCTGTTGTTCCAGCTGCAAGCAAACAACGAAAGCTCGTTCCTGGGCATTTTATGAATATAATCAGTAAGGCAAAGCCGTGCCTTGTTATTCTGGACCTGATCCAAATGTCAGTGAAATCAGTGGAACTCTTCCTGCTGGGTTCAGCAAACTCTGGATGGGGTCCTCCAAAGTGAAATGCTGAAGGAAGCACTGGCAATAAACAAACACATCCCATCAACCCCATTCTGATGTATATTTCATACTTTGCCCTTACTTTTATTTTGAGTCCTAGATCTTTATTATAATCAGTCAAAGTCTTGGCTTTCAAGTTGTGAATGGGCATCATAATTATCTAATGCAACTACTCCAGAAATCAGATTAGTAATTAGCTGAACCAAACTGATTGGTGTGACTTCCTGAATGCATCTCTTTAATGTTGAACATTTGCTTTGTGCTTGAAGGATTTGTTTGTGTGTTTCTTGTGTGTGATGAGAGCTTTTCTGTAATTAGCTCCTGGGGGACAGCATATTCTAACAGTTAAAGAATAATTGCAGCCCTATGAAATGTGAAATGGCTTGGGCTGGCTTTTGTTGCAGCTTAATTGTATGCAACAAGTACAGGAGGCTTTTCATTTCACATCATGATAGTAAAGATGTAGCTTTCATAAATAAAGAAAGGAATTTTGTACAGTGGTAAATAGTCTCTAATGTGTTAATTTTGCAGAAAAAAACAAAACAAAGCACATTTGAGAATTCTCAGTGTTATTGAAGTAGATGTTCATCATTGTTTCATTAGCTTGTAGTTTCTATGTATGATTTTAATGAAAGGGAAAAAGAAGAGAAAAAATAAGTCTGGCAGTAAAAGACAAATGACTTGGTGATCAGTCAGAAGCAGCTTGTTTTCCTTTGACATAAACATTTCAATGTGTTTTTTTCTGAAATTTTATTGCAATAAATGGGGCGTTTTGGACAGCAGCTACAACAGCGTTCTGGTAAAATTAATCCGAATGAAAAAAAGGAAATTATTTAATACCTTTTTTTGGGTAGGTGTAGCGGGGGAGGGAGGTGGAGGAAAGTGTTATTTCTCCTGTTTATACATGGGCACATTCTTTCTTTGCCTGTCAGATATTGCTGTTTGCTGTTCCAAACGGTTGTTACTGCCCCTCTTACCTTGCTGTATGCTTACGATCGCCAGCATCACTTGCTTTATTACTTGGTTTCTGTCGGAGAACCATTTTGGGGGTACCTCACTGTGTGCAGCAAGAAGGCCCCTGTGTCCCATTCTAGGTAGCCTGAGTTTGCTGACTGTTTGCTAGGTGCTACTCACAGGAGGGAATTCCAAATGCAGAAGGTTTTCAACCCAGTACCCAATTTATTATTCCAAAGACAGATCCATACATCCTTGCCATTCTGCACATTCAGAATTATGAGTGCTAAGTCAGTATTTATTGACATCTAATTGATACTGTTCAACTATCATCACTTTGTTCTGCAACTGTGAATTATTGCTAGATTAAATATAGCAGTCATGCATATATTTTTCATTTTAATCAAAAGACAAAATTATATAAGTCTGAATTTAGGTTAACCATCAAAGCTCCTGAGCCATCTCAACCATAGATGACATTGCTATGGTCTGTCTGCACTCACCATCCATTCCTGTGGCTAGTGGCATGTAGCATTTATTTGTTTTTTTCAGTGTAGATGACAGTGATGCTGGAGTCTCATTGTCATCTAGGTCTGATAACTGCGAGTCATTTTGATACGGTTCTGAGGTAATCTACAGTGTCAGACTCTCAGTGTCATCTTGTCCCTACCACTTCTTTCCATAGCATTGCCATAGGCGATAGCTCTGCTGCTGCTTTTCCTTCAGGGGTTTCCCCGCAGAGGCTACAGATCGTATGAGAAGTGGCCACAGAATTTGTGCTTCTCCGGTAATGGGAGGAAAGCAGAAACGTGTTCCCCATAGTGCCCCTGAAATCAACTCTCTGGTTGGGTTTGGTCACGACTGAGGTTCACGCTGATGCTTGGTGGGAGACAGGTCCATGGGATACCGCTGTTTTTCCTTTGGCAGCATCTCAGGAATTTGATGTACAAGTCCTTCAGCCACTGCATTCCTCTCACCCAGGGAGGGGGGAAGGGAGGGTGTCCTGCTTACACTCTGCCTGCGCTTCCCTTGGGTGTTGAAGCAATTCTGATAAGAAACAAAGCATTTATTTGTCTAACCTTGTGTTTTTACACTGCTCTCCCCAACACAACAACTCCTTAATATTAGCTGGTGAACTGCTGTTGGTTTTACCATGAACAGTCCTTTGATAGAGGAATTGAGAGCAGTGGGTGACCTGGAAAGGAGAATGAAATTCTACCTGTGCTGAAGGCTCTTGGGAAACAGCAGTAAAACCCCTTCTGATTACGTGCTTGCTGTGTCCTGTGACTCTGTGTCTTGCTCTCTTATGTATTTTGTATTTCTCTGTGCAATGGGTGGCCAAAAGTGGTTCAAACAGCACAGCTTGTCTGTCTCCCTGGTAGCTTAAGTAGGAAAGGCTCAGAAGAAAGGTTGATTTAATGAAGAAGTTACTTTTATTTAGCCAGTGATGCTATAAAAATAACATTCCTCAGATAATTCCCTTGGCAGGGAATTTTGCATCTATTTGAATTGAAAACATAATTATTAGTCTTTTCTAAACAGAAGCTTAGTTTTTGGAGAACAGAAATGTTCAACTTCCTAAAAGCTTTTTACACAAATTCTGGAGAATGTTGCTGTGAAAGTGACTGAAAATGGTCAGGTTTGAACCTGTTTTCAAGTTTTTTGTTGTGTTTAGGATGCTAAAAGTAAATGGGAATGGTGATTGTCTTAAGGTACTTCTCTGAGTTATGTGCTTACAATTTGCTTCTCATCCTGAAGGAGAATAATATTCACTCCATTCTCAGAGGACTAGTAGGAGAATCCTTCTGAGAGAAGTTAGATGTCTCACGTGTATTGGGTCTATATGTGAAAATAATTTTTATTAAATAGAAATCGCTATAATTTCCAACAAGTAGTTATCTTGGCCAGTAGAATCATATTTGTCTTGATTTGCTTGTGGAAAACTGACTTAGGAATGTACCTAATTCTTTAAAAGCTACAATTCTCTTATAAACACCCTTGATAATGCGATAGGTGACTTTTCATAAAACAACCTGTGGGAAGAAACAGTTATAAACTAAAAGGAAATTTTCCTCCATTAACTTTCTCCATGATACAGGGTTATTGACTTGACAGCACTTAATTGCTTGTCTTTTTTTTTCCTCTCTGAAACAGTTTGTTTTACTAGTTTCCACAGAGGCAACAGCGGTGGGGCTACAGATCAGATGTGGTGGAACCGGCTGAGCCCTTTGCCTCTGGTCCAGCTGTAAGCCCCTTATCCCCTTCTTGACTGTGTTCAAAAGAGACCACTCTGCAAGTGGCTTCTTTAATGTCACACGGTGCTTTAGTTGACTAAATACTTGGAGAGGCACAGGGGTTTCCCTGATCCCTAATTTCATATTCACATTTAAATAAGTAGAGTTCTGAGAGAATTCATTAGAGGTTTTTTGACTATTACTGTACAAAGATGCATTAATTTTAAACAATAGAACAATCAGAAAAATTCATATTTGGTAGGTTAGTCCAGGTTTCTGTCTTACTGAGTTGCATTGGAGTAGAAGGACAAGATAACTCTTCAAGTGCTCGGTAGTGCCGCAAAGCAGCTATTGCCTCCAACAGATGTATAACAAGATGCTAAAAGTGAATTTCTGCAAGTAAATAAGAACTTGTTGAAATAGGGTGCACTGGTGGTAAGCTGGCCAGTCCAAAAAACCATGTGTGTTACTCCTCTTTCCATCTAGTCTGGAGCACAGACAATTGGATCATGACTCTTTTTAAATATTCTCTGACATGAAAATAAATACAGAGTTTGGGGTGCATGCTTAAATTTCATTTTGCATTTCAGAAAGCCAATAGATGATCGTCATAGTTCAAAGTTGTAGAATAACGTCGAGAACATCATCCTTTAAAAGGCACTGTGCTTTTTTCTGCTAACGTAAATGTAGCATAAATGTAAATATGACTAAGCATCTGATAGCATAAGTAGCATAAACTATTTCTTAGTGTTTACCTATAGGGAAAGCCTTTGTTGCTGTGTAGCTGGACTGATAAGTGTGTTACTGAAGTCACTCAGGTAGGTAACATGGGCTGGAGCAGCCGTTTGTTTTACTGCCTTCCCCTAGAAAGGATAGTTGTATTTGTCTTTAATCTTTCTAAACAGAGGGTCTGAGCTGACTGAAGTCAATGAGAAACTTACCATTGACTTCAATAGGTTTTGAGTCACTCCTTTAAGTCGTTAATATTTGTTACGTTTTGACATGAGTATGTTTGCCCTCAGAAGGTGGCAATCAAACGTGGATTTTTCCCTTATGTTATGTAGTGCTTATTTTAGAGTGCTCTTAATACATCCTAACAATTATTCCTTCCTGTGCATGGAGCATCCATACGATATGTGTTTCTTTTCAGTACTTAAAACTAATCTTTGTTTTCTCAGGCTTTTAGGTGGAACACTTACCTTAATCCTCTTATGTTTGTATGCCTTGAAGTCATGACGCTTTGTATGATTTAGGATTTCAAGAGCCTGACTTAGAATCTTTAGGTCAGCTTGACCTTCTTTGTTGGGTGGTGGGGGGTTTTTTTGCTACCACAATTGTGAGTAATTCCCAGAACATTTTCAAAGTCTCCAGCCCCAGTTTGCTTTTTTTGTCTCTCCTCAAACACATATACGCAGTTTTTTCTTTCTTTTTTTTTTTCTCTTTTATTTTTTAGCCTTATTACTTGCCCATGATGTGACATTGTTCAGCAATTAAAAATATCTGTCCTACCTTAGCATCATCCTGATTTTGAATCTATATCTTTTGCCTTGTTAACAACTAACATTTCACTATGCTAAGCAAATAGGATATAATATTCTCATTTTGTCATTTTTCTGATTGGATTATTGTGGTTTCATTGGTTTACTGAATTCCCCTTTAGTGTGTATGAAATATTTTTTTTAATTTGATCCTTTCAGGAAAAAGAGCATTGCTTGTCTAAAGTTAAGAAAGCAGCATAGATAATTTCCTAAATCAACTGCAACATATTTTTTTTTTGTTTGATTCATACAACTTATTAGTTATGACTTCACTCTAATTTTTACCTTTTTAGCTGATAACCAGGTCTTAGGCTTTTATAATAGCAGAATAGAGTCAGCTAAGACAAATTCATTCAGACAGTTGTCACAGAAGTATTTAGCTAAAATTACTTCAAAAGTTCTACACTGCTTGACATTGCAGTACTGTCTTTGAAGTGTATACCCTGAAAAATATTTGTTATTAACAATTCCAGACAGGTGTTTCACCAAAGACATGTGAAGATGTGTAGAAGAGGAGATTAATATTTTGCAGTAGATTTAGCCTCTGGAGGAAATATTTGTCTTACTTGTTTGGAATTCCACTTGTCATTTCACCAAAAGCTTTGTTTGCAGCCAGGTTTTGTTCTGCGCAAGTGAAATTAAACTGTATTTGGTCATAAGAATCAGCACAACATATGCTTGGGTGTTATTGAAATAGCTGCTGAGATAATTGTAAGGCAATCTTTTGCAGGTTATGGTTCTGCATTTACAATACTTAAAGCAGGGTACTTAAAGCTTGCAGTTAGAAAACACTCAAATTGGGATTAAAAATGCTACAAGAACCACAAGAAGCAGCCTATGTTAAATCCACCGTGGGTGAGACCCACCCCACTTGCGAGAATCACAGCCTTGCTACCTGTTACTTTTTGTGATGATGAGGAAGGAGATTATTTAGAAGGGTAATTATGAAATAAAGCTATTTTGATTTGGGCACAATCTAAGCTAGTTTGGGGAGGCAGTGTTGTATAATTGCTGCATACTTTTAATAGATCAAATTGAAAATGAATTGAGCATGAATTCCTGGTTGTAAAGGTTTCAAATCCCCACTTTTGGGTGGTGTTATTCTGCTACAATGCAAAAATTCCATGCAGGCTATCGTTAGGCATTTGGGATCGCTGCCCGCTGCTGCCACGTTTATTGGGGATGGAAAGCACGGAGCTCACAAGGTAGCTGCTGAGATCAAGACAAGCAAGGGCTTTGATTTTCCTTATGAGCATAATGTGTAAAATTTGGGTGGGTTATTTCATTTCTGCCATGGCCTGCTGTGCAAGGAAGGGGTGCAGTGAGTGTCCTCTGATTCCCGTGGGTGAGCAGTCCTCATCCTCTCCTGACACGACAGGCTTTGTGCCCAGAGTGAAGAGCCTGCTCCTGCGCGGGGACAAGGTGTGGCTGATGAGTCCGAGATAAACCCGTACACAAAAAAGGCACTGTGTCACTGAATGGGTTTCCAGTGTAGCTCTTTAATTTCATCTCTTGGAAATGTTTCTCTTCTTTCATCCAACTGCCTTTATCTTAACTTCTGATCTGAGGAAAGCAGCAGCCTTTCAAATTGAACAAACCGTGTTTCAAATAGGCTCTTCTGCTTGTGACAAGATGTACCTCATTTTCTCTGCAAGCCCTCAGCAAGGTCACACCTTTTTAATTTATTTTCTGTAAGAAAAATCTAGTTGCATGATAGAACAAGGCCAGATCTAGCTAGAGGTCATTTCTTGAACTAGTCATAAAGTAGAATAGGATTAGAACTGTTTAATATCCCAGAACTTATGAAGCACAGTTCTATTAAAATGTAGGCTTTGTATTTATAAAGCAACGTAAATAGCTATTTAAAATTGTGGCCAATTCAGTTATAAGATGGGGAATATTTTAGATTTTTTTTGCCTTTACTGTGAGAGTGACCTTTCTTTCCATTTTTTCCCTTTCTCCTTTTTCTTCCCTTTCTTTCTTTCTTTTTTTTTTTTGTAGCTACAAGACGTAAAAATCCCTAGTACAACCAGATGTTGTGATATAACTTATAACTTTGTTATTTATTTCTGAAAAGAAATAATTCTATGTTTTCATCTAGAAATATCCACATTTGTGGTGCAAAAATATTTTTTATTTATGTGCATTAGTACAGGATGAACACGTTTTACAGATTTTGTTATTCATTCAACAACAGGAAAGTACTGATATGCATGTGGCCTGTATGTTGTAGAAATCATGAGATAGATATGTTTCTGAAAGGTATTAGTCTCCAGTCTCATCCTTAGACATTACTTACTCAACTGAAGAACATATATTTATCAGTAGGGTAGTGCTTTTTTTAACTCAATTTTCACATCCATTTTGTGATTTATCACATTTTCCAGAGAGTTGTTTCCCATAAGCCTATTGGTTTTCTCAAATATTGTATATTCTCAAACATCAGCTGCTGATTGCCAACATCAACTTTTCACACACTGCCCTTGTTTCAACAAGGGGCGTACGAAAGAGAGGGAGAGATTTTATTGGTGGAGACCCTGGAGATCATTGCAGCAGTGTTGGGCAGAGCCTGAATCTTGCCCAGATCTGTGTATGGCGATGTCACAGGCTGTCGGGGAGGTTGGGGGCTGTCCAGGTGCCCTTGCTGCTCAGGTTTTCTTCTTGTCAAGTCCATTATGTCACAGGCCTATCTAAACTCCTTCAGTTTACGTCATGGATGCAACAGACCGTAACTTCTCCTCTTTAAGTGCTTCCAATCCATTTGACTGACGTATTTGCTCACTATACGTCACGCACTCAAAGTTTTGATGAAAAAAATTATTGAAAAAGGCTATGTGTACATGTGAAGGAGCTGGTTTTCTGAAAGATTTTTTTATTATAATTGATAATGTCATGATTACGCCATGACCTACTGCAGCACAATCGTTTGTTCTGTACATATGTTGAAGCACACACACACACCACATTGAAATGCTGCGCACAAGGGTGACCTGAATGCTCTGAAACTGAGGGAGGGATCAAAGACATTCTTGAGCTCTGACAGTATTTTGCTGTGTGACGATGATTAACTTGTGTATCACTGTGCAGCGGGCAGCTCTACCTTACTAAATTCCTCTTATATGGGTAAAACAATAGTGTTGATTGACATCACCTTATGTGGTGAGGAATATTTATTAATAGCTACTAAGATTTTTTGACCACTCAATAGGTATCGTTATTTTCAGTTGAACATAACTCATATTTTCATTTGTATGACTAAATTTACACTTGCATGGAGACTGTTGGGAAAAATTACTGTAGTCCCACAGTAATTTATCAGCATTCAGTAATACTCCCTGGCAAACAGAGGCCTTCTCTAATAAATTTTATTTATTAAAATAACATGGAGAATTTTAGAATATTGGAATAATACCAAGAGTGTGTGTTAAAATAAGCCCTTGAATATCAAAGGAATACAGAAAAGGAATTGGAACGTTGCTCACTTTTTCACATTCAAAAGTGAAGTGATATAGAACACGTCTTCATGTTTTCCTATAAACATAGTTCTACATTTAACAGAGCATAATTAAGGACAAATGGTTTTTTGAGGGTTGATTGCCCCACATGTGAGAAGTTAGGCTTAAAATGAAGCTGTGGTCAGAATGTCAACTAAGCAGGAAAGGGTCTCATCTTTCTCTGTGAGACTAGGTTTTGTATTTTGAGTCCGATTTGATAAGATTGCTGATAGTCATCTTTCTTCTGGCTAGCCTAAGGAGCTCCCCCTAGGAGGGCAAAGTGAGGTGACTCCACAGGAATGTAGGTGTGACTTGGCTCCCATTAGCAGTCCAGCTGATCTTAATGACGAACTTCACCTCCGAGACTGAGTAAGTAAAGTTATATCTGCACATAAGCCTTTGCAGAACCCGAATCTTGGCCTGGTGTCGCAGAAAGGAAATAACTATGGGATTCCATCATTCTATTTCAGAACTTCAATTAAGAGTTTAAAAACACCGGGTATAGATGTTTGTAAAATGATTGTTTAAGATACTGTCTCCAGAATATATTTTCACTTCTGCCTCTCACATGAATATGTTTTGCATTCACTGTCTTCCCTGTTTGAGCTTCTCTCTACACACTTGGCATTCTAGGAGTCCTGTGTCTCTACATAGGGCTTTTGATAATCTGAAACTCAAGTGTTCTGCAGAGGCACCGCTATGGAAAGATGATATATGGTCCACTCTATTTCTTGCACTTGAGAAACAACCATCTTGTCTTAAAACTGCCCACATTTCTTAAAAGTGTTGAAGGTGAATCCTGACTAATATCAGGTTGAACTAGATCAAAATTATGCCAAATGCTTAAACTCATGCTTAAGTTTAGTTGAATTCAATGGGACTTGGGTATTTTTAATGAAAAGAGCAAGAGAACACAGACTTCAGTGCAGCCATGAACTGATTGCTTGCTCCTCTGACCTAGCTGATTACTGTTTGGGGAATTCGGATCCAGGGGGAGAAAAGCGAAACAAAGTTAGGTTTCAGAGTATGAAAAGTGTTTAAAAGGATTCTTTTTGAGTAGTAATAATTTGTGATCTTCCATTCAATAAATCACTGTGTGGAGGAAAAGTGAACATTCTTGCTGCATACAGAATGACTCCTCTTGTTAATGTAGTGAGTAGTGAGCGTTGTAATGCATTGACTGCATCTCAAAAATATAAACTCTAATCAAAGCCACCTGCAATGTGTTAGATGCTATTTATGCTTCTTGTTTTGTTCTTATTTTTATTTTTCTTTAATGTGTGAAGCTCATTTTAAGGAAAAACAGTTCTAGAACTGGGGGAAAAAAGATATGATTTAATTAGTTCATTGAAACTGTTTCTCTGTATCCCATGCAGCTGGTAAAACTATCACATATTTCTCTTAGTTAATAAAACCTGTGACACAGTTATGATAGAAATAACAGTTGTAGAGAGCAACAGTGGTTTTAGCGATTTCTGATGGCCTCTTAAAAACACAAATGTCTTACTTGGAAACATTTTGAATTGATAGTTCTTTGTAGTTGGAAACTCCTCTTCCTCAAAATAGTGCTATTTTGAACTGTAAAAGGTAGAATGATTTATAAAACCTGTACTATATTATTTAGAGAGACTATGAAAAAAACATGAAAGCCTGAAAAAGATCAAAAGTTTATTTATATCACTGGCTTTTTTTTTTTTTTTTTAATAGCAAAAAATCCTTTGCCAGATCTCTGTCAATAAAAAAATGCTTTAGCCAAACTTATCCTGATTTCAACATTGCTTTAGATATTGTAGCGGAATTAACTACTGATATATTTCATAATGTATTCCTGCTTCCTGGTAATGCAACGTTTTGACATTGTATAATGGGTACTTGAATATTTGTTAAGAGGATGTATGAGAATACGTGGTACTTATTCCAACAGAAACTTCAACATTTTCCAATGTGACCCTTGGTCAAGGAAGTTCAAGAAACTAAGTAATAATATTTATTCTACATGCAGGAATCAGCAACTCTTTAGAATAGGTACAAAGGAAAATGTTAATAAAATAAGCATCAGATGTGAATGGTAGTGTTTCTCTTGTGTAATATTATGTATCTTAAAATTGAGCATCTAAGCGACATTACAAGGCTTCTTCTACAGTCAAGCAATAGGAAGATGTAATTCCCCAGGGTAAAATACCCCATTTCAGCTGTCTGGGACACAGCATGGTTTAATTTTACAGGGACTTGTCTTTATGGACTAGGCTGCCCAAGGGACTAGTAAGGCTTGATGCTTAAGTTTTAGATGACTAATGTAGGTAAGATGAGTCCTATTTGTTATTCAGGATGTAATAATAACATAGATGAAGTAATTAATTATTATTTGTTTGTTAGAATGCTCTGTGGAAAGCAGAAGTAAAATGCTGGGAGGCTATTACTAGTGTAGAAAAGACAGAAGCAGAGAATGCCAGAAATAAGAGCACAGGTATGAGAACTTTGTAGTTATATAGATAAAAAGTTGTTGAAAGGGGGGAGGGGGGAAGATCGAACACAAATAGATAAGCTGTTGTGTGCTCAGATTTATGTCCAACTTTGAATTTCCAACACTTTTGAAATGATAGGAAAATTGCTGCAGGATCTCCTTGTATGTATCATCCAGAGGCAACGTCTTAGGCTAATATAAAATGGCACTGTGCATTGGGCTGTGCTAATTTTACCCGCAGAACATCTGTGGGTTTCTGCTGGAAGTTGGATACTATGCTCGGAGACACCTGTGCTGGGCACAGAGCAGGATGAGGAATGTTCACTGCTGCCTTCCAAGCCCCGTGGAAGATTGTATGTAGGTCAACAGGTGAGTCTGAAGAAATCTGTGCTATAAATATTGATCAGCATAATTTAGATTTCATAGAGCTTTTCTTAATAAGAAAGGTCAAGGTGGATAAAGGCAAGAAAGTCCTAGTATATGAAGTCAAATAGTTCCTGGACTCCTAAAATTCTCTACTTGCAGGAATCGGGACCATATTAAGTGATTGAACTCTTCTTTTTAGGGCTAACTAATACTACTGCCTTGAGGGTCTGGATAGTCTTCATTAATATCCCCAAGTGTATGTGTCTGAGGAAGGATGCAAAGCAGACCTTTATGTCTAATCAACAGAAGACCGTAGGAGCAACATCATAGATTCCTGCTGCTTAACTGAATGGTATCATCGTAATGTACATGGTGAATACACACTTCCTTGTTCAGGTAACAGACTTTCTA
>WEIS01014643.1:116164-131967 GCA_013389965.1 Todus mexicanus | reverse complement strand
GGTTCTATGATTCTAAAACCAAAGCATGATCACATCTCTTGACGACGCGCCACAGAAGCGTGTTCAAGGGGAAAGGCGGAGGGTTTGTGTCTCTCTGTTGATGTTCACACTGAAATGTGTTTGTGAAATATTTCCAAATCTGCTTCAACCCTTCCTTTTGCAAAAGTTTCAACGCATCCAACATCACCATGATGAGATCTGGTGCAGAACACACTGACTCTAAGTTTTGAGAAGGTTCTTCCATAAAATCGATCTGGAATTACGCTGACATTTTCTCAATTACCACCACATAAACTGGCTGAGGAACCATTAGATTATTTTTTAATTCATCTTGCGCTGCATTTATTCAAGAAAACCTTAGGCTATGTGGCTTGGCTCCCTGCGTTCCCAGGATGCAAATAAACTGTCGCTGTGATTTCTGGTGGAAGCACTTGGAGGAACGCTGCCCCTGAATCCAGGCCTGCCTGTTCATTAACAAGAAAAACGACCACTGGATATTTTCCAGCTACTCACCTACGCAGCTCTTAACCTTCATCACAGCTCCCTTCCCCCTTTGGCAACTGCGGCTGCTTGGCACGAACGAAACCCAGTATTGATCTGGAACTGGTGCAAACATCACTCTCCATCACCCGGGTAAAGCTGCTGGAAAGCTCCAGTCACTCCCTGCCCCGGTGCTAAATATCAACAGCCACGAAAGCTGCTCGAACACAGAACAAAAACCAACGCCACATATCATCGTGGGTAATAAACCCGGCAATGTTTGGTCAATCCTGGGATGTAAACTCATCTCAGGGCTCCGGATCAGTGTTGCATTACCAAAATGATTCCTTCTAGTATCATTTAGAGATGCGCTTTAATCCCGAAGCACACCTCAGGCTATTACTTTCTTATGAGTGACTTTCTAAAGGGTGATTACCGCTAACCCATCGTGGTAAATAGGGGGGAAACAGGCGGGTTTTATTTCCCCACAGCACAACTGTGGGAAAACACACGGATATTTGCTGCTTACTTGAGCAGTAATGATCCACTCCGAGATCTCTTACTACCCCGGCTCTGCCCCTCGGGCAGGCTTCACTCGTTGCCAGGGCAAGAGAACTCGAAAGGCAGAGCTGGAGTAGAAGGGGAGATATTTTACAGCAGTAAGTGACATTAATTGAAAGTCAGCTACGTCTACCACACCCCACACCCATTTACCTTTCCTGACCTGGCTTCTGGTACTGATTTTTCATTGCAACTTCCCCGTTCTCATTTTGTTCATCGCGGAAGCTAACGTGCAAAAAAAATCCTCCGTCAAGGCAGCCTGGCAACGGAACCCGTGGAGGAGTACAGGATCTGACCATTTTTAGCAGATAATGAAAGTATTTCTTTAACAAAGGCGCTGCTGTCACGGAAGGATATTTTTAATATTGATAACTTCTTCATGCCCAAACTCCCCCATCAGCTGAGCTATTTTACAAAGACTTCAAGCTGAAACAAGTATTCTCATAAAGGGCAAATCATCATCAATCATAATAAGAGAAAACCTCCTTCTTAGTAAAACCTGATTCGGAAAGGAAGGAGCCAAAAGCATCAGCAGGGCCAAGCCTCTCGCAGTTTCAGGATTATTTTTAACTGGTGCAGATGCACGCCAAGAGACATCATCATAAAACTACCAACTGGGTGCAAGAAAACTGCTTGGCTCATTTTATACTCGCCTGAGGTTTAGTGAAGATCTTGTTTTCTTTTGTTTTAAAAGCAGAAGCGTGAATCATCTTCCGCTGGTGCTGGGGTCGCGCTTCTTTTAGCTCCCTGGAAAAGGAGCCTGATGTCAAACGCAGTTTGGAAAGTACCTGAAAGGTGCCAGGCACAGCTCACTCAGGTGCTCGGGTATTTAACTTGGCCTCGAGTCACTCTGAATTTGGCCTGTGCCTACAGTTTCTAAATAAACCAGGCTGTTTCTAACGCTAAAAATCTTGCAAAGCTCCGAGGAACAGTTGTTTGGATTGCGAGAGCTGCAGACGGTATCAGAAACCATCACCTTGCACTGGAAAACGAAGCCATCATCAATATTATGATCTCTGTATCTAGGCTAAACGCAAGCAAATACTCAACTACAGCTATTGGAAGACAGATTTTTTTTTCATTCCCGAAATAACCCACATAGACTCAGTTCTCTCAGAAACTGCTGTGAAGGCAGAACATCACCAGGGGAAGCCAGGCAGGGTCATTTTCCTCCATAATCTGCACCGCAAGAGAAATTAATGTCACATTTGCGGGTTAGAAAGTCTGTGTTTTAGCAGCTGAAGATAATTTGAAACTTCTTGTCGGAACGCGTAGCCGTAGAGGCAGGCCGACGCTTTCCAAATGCCAGCTTTCCCGAATCACTTTGACATTTCCCATCACTGAAGTGCATTGTATCGAGGAACGTGAAATCTGTTTATACAGGAACCAGATGGAAGATGCGCTTCTGCATCCTACTGACGGGTAAAAATACTATCGCGCTCTTCTTGATATCGAAGCGAGGGGGAAAGAACAGCTCTTCTAATTTGGCTTCTCCAGCTAAACAGAACCACTTACCCGTGCTGCTAAACGGGTTTTGAAGGATATTCCTCCAGACCTGTTAGTAGCAGCTGGCTCACGTTTTATTTCTGTTCCAATTCGTTAAGCCCGGGACTGATAAAATAGAAGCTGAGGCACAGCAGCGCTGATCAAGCCCCGGACACAACGGAGCGGACGATAGATCCTAACACGTTGCCTCCTGTAATACGTAGGTGAGGTTAGAAAGGAGCTTAGGAGCTTAATCCCTTTTCAAAACCTGACCCTTACTCATAAATATAATACCAGTTCAACAAAGCGCTTGGAATATGTCAGTGGGACGCTTCACAACCTCAACATGCCAGAAAATAAGAGATCAAATCAAAAACTCAGTGGCAAGGTTAATATTAACATCGTTTTAGACCCGCAGCATAAAGTGTTGCTTTTCTGAAGCGTATTAACCATTCCAGAAAGAGAAAAAACACCTCTAAAGTCTTTGGAGTTGCAGGTGAGCAACATGGCAGAAAATTTTTAAGGGTTTCAAGATCTTCAAATGAAAAATTCATCAAAGGAACGAAACCCAAACCAGTGTCTGCACAGAGGGAAGAGTCTCCATGGGTGTGATTCTTCTAGGTCGGGTCCTCTCAGATTCTCCATGGGCACAAATGAGGCACAAATTCAGTTTTCACAGTGCTCTGACTGAAGTAAAGGTGACGCGTAAGTTCTATTATTAATAAGTTTTATTTTGAACAGGTTGCTGGTATAAAAGAGGGACCGAGCAGAGCTAAACAGCTCGGCAGTGCCCACGCCGGGGCTTTCCTCCACACGGCAAAAACGTGCAACGAGGCGAAGCTACGTCAATGACATTTTGGCTAATTACGAGGCTACGAGCAGCTAATCACGCGGCCCATCAGTCGCTTGAAAAAGTCACCCTGAATGCCAAGGGTATAAATTAGCAATTGAAATATTTACGTGTTTTGAAGAGGCGCTTTGCCCCAAAGGATCAACAGTGGGAACTGCCGACAATTGCTCCCAGCACCTCGCCCCTGGAAGGAGGAAAGGCAGCAGGAACCGAAGCAGCTCAGGACCCCAGTAAAAACCATTTAGTGCATCCCAGCAATGGGCACAAGGCGAATCCTGCTCCAAACGCAAGCGCCGAGGCCCCGTGCTGGGCAAAAGAGCTCCAATTAACATCAGCGGCATCCTAATGGGCAGCCTGCAAAACCACTCGGCAGCTCGGCATTTAAATTCTGCCCTTTTAACACCAGGACACGATCCTCTGCCATGTAACTCTGAAAAGCTCCTTTGTCTTCCACAAAACCACATCCTCTCCCAGCAGCTGAGAACTGCTGGTTAAACATTTATTTTCCTTTGAAAGCGTTCCATTTTCTAATAAAATAGGATTTTTTTCAACTCTTTTTGTTATATCTCCATATATTTAAAAAGGAACATTAATTATACTTTAAATAATTCCCAACAAATCCTCCACGTCCTTCCAGATTCCAGCATTATCTAGTAAATTAAGCCTCAGCCATTTTTCTGGCTTAAGGTTAATTGATATATGACTCAATCTCATTTCTTCCTACAGAAATAAAGCGTCGCACGTTCTCTATTGATAGGTAGCTAGTTCCTGCTCACGGATTTATCTAGACAATTACCTGTCGTCGTTCCCAACTCCTCCTCCCTCAAATGGTCTATTATCAATCTTGGTGTATTCAAGGATCACCTGATTTCACCTACAAATTCCTTTGTACTTCACCTAGCAAATAATTATTGCAGAATATGTGGGGAAAGGGGAAGGACCGGGCAGAAATACGCGTAGAATCATAGAATAATTAAGGCTGGAAAAGCCCTCTGAGCTCATTGAGTCCAGCCTATGACCTACCACCACCACTCAGCTAAACCATGGCTGTTCCCAGTCCAGCATCACCTGCACATCACAAATGCTCCCTTCAAGACCTCCCCTGTCATATTGGACACCAAAACCAGTGTTGACAGGTTTATAAACATAAATTCTGAGTACAGGACATTTAAAACTGTTACAGGAAAGAGGGAACTGGGCTGAGGGATTAAGGAACATCTGAAGATGATGAACGGCTGTGAGATGACCGCTACCAAAGGACTCCCATGTCTTATGAGGAGAGGCTGAGGGAACTGGGTTTGTTCAGTCCAGAGAAGAGGAGGCTGAGAGGTGACCTTATTGCTCTCTACAACTACCTGAAAGGAGGTTGTAGAGATGCAGGTGTAGGCTCTTGTCCCTTGTAACTAATGACAGGACAAGAGGAAATGGCCACAAGTTGCGCCAGGGGAAATTCAGGTTGGATATCAGGAAAAATTTCTTTACTGAAAGAGTTGCTAAACATTGGACCAGGCTGCCCAGGGAGGTGGCGGAATCACCATCCCTGGAGGTATTCAAAAAGCGAGTAGGTTTGGCACTTCAGACCATAGTCTGGTGGCCATGGAAGTGTTAGGTAGACGGTTGGACTTTATGATCTTGGAGGTCTTTTCCAACCTTGATGATTCTATGACTCTGACGTGTCACCAGCTCTTTAGCTTGTTGAGGTGAGAAATTTCTGTCCAAAAGGTCGGGCAATCTCTGTAGGAAAAACTGCCTAGAGAGAACTTGACATTTGGCAGCCTTCACAGAAGAGAAGAGACTCTTCCCACTGCCCTTTGCTGATCACCTTGACACACAATTTCTCTGTCAGCATCCCTGGGCACATCTACTGTTGGTCATAAATACATGGAGAATTTACTACCCATGAGAGGCTCAGGCAATTTTCTGGCACTAGATGTGTACCTCACTCGTGTGTGCATGTGTATAAGCACAACTTATGGCTTCTCGGAATTATTTATAGACAAACAAGTAATTAAATTTTTTTTCCTGCCCATTTCAAAGGGTGGAAAAGAAAAAAAAATAATAATAAAAACCTATTTTATTCTTTCATCAACAAAGCTGCTGCCCAGCCTCGTAACTCTGTCTACATGTTGTAAAAAACGGTGTAAGTGGCTCCTCATCAAACACACTTTGCATTTTATGTGATGTACTGAGAAAGTAAGTGGCGTAGTGACATCCTCCAATGTCAGAAAAGGAGAGAGCTCAACAGACAGAGCCTTCCACCTCTCATAAACCAATTTTCCAGGAGCAAGGACACAGGGATCAGGTGGTGTCTACCTGGCACTGGGTTCAAAGACTCTGGGGTTTGGTGTAAGTGATGGGCTCAACACCAGCAAACCCACATTTTGTTCTTGACTTTCAAAAGCTCTTCCTCACAGCAAGGGGGATAAAACCCTGGGCTGGGCTGCCCAGGGAGGTGGTGGAGTCACCGTCCCTGGAGGGGTTTAAGGCCAGACTGGATGCCACACTTAGTGGCAGGGTTTAGCTGAGTGGTGGTGGTAGGTCCTAGGCTGGACTCGATGATCTCAGAGGGCTTTTCCAGCCTTAATTATTCTATGACTCTAAAAGTTGCAAGTCCTGCTTAATCTCCCCTTGCATCCGTACTCCGTTCAGCTGAATATCTTTGCAAAAGACCAAAAAAGAAGCATTTGTATCACTTTTAAAGAAAGAAATATAGAGAGATATATAATAACAGAGTGAGGCCAAAACACCAGGCAGTTAAAGATAAGTGGCTAAGGCTGGTCAGAAGGTGGATTTCTTCTTGAAATTGGTTCAAGTACAAAAATCAGCGCGAGTCGCTTATTTTCTCTTCAGATCAAAAATTCCCTCTGGTGATTCCGAGTGTCAGAAAAATTTAAAAGGAGAGGGGTTTTTTTTAAAAAAAAAGAAGCCAGAGGCTTAGACATAACACTACCTGTCTTCTCAAAACAGTAAGGCTGGTCTTTCACAGAAATGTTTTTCCACGGTGAAAGAACTGAGACAAAATTGTTCTAGTGCCTCAGCAAATGCCAGAAGCAACGCTTCCTTGGGGAGCCGAGACACGCAAAGCGATGTGAGCCACAAGAATGTTTTTCTTTACTAAAAATACCCAAACACACAAACAGGAGAAACAGCAAATCAGCCTCTGAAATTAGGAGCTCATAATGAATGGCTGGAGAATGAAATGGCTGGAGAATGGAATTACCAGAGTTTCTCTGTGGATTGCACATCTGCTGCCGACTCTCCAAACTCCTCGCCGAGCGTTAAGGTGTTCATATTTTCATCTGTTGAGCTGTACCCCTTGCTACAAGATCATCAGCATTTAACAGAAGTGCCCCGTGCAGAGAAAAAGTGATTTACAGGTTAGAGTAGAGCCGGGCTTCTACTAATTACGCTAAAGAGAAGGCGCCTTCGCTGGCTTTGGGAGAACGCGGCATTATTTCTTCGGCCGACAGGTTTGCTTGGTGATATTTCTTTGCAGCACCATGAATTTAATCCCATCAAAATGTCAGCAAAGAAAAATGAAACACACAGAGGTCTTTTGCCCTGGATTGATATTTAGCAAAAGAAATTGATGTTTTCTTAAAGAGGCAGTGGGCTACACGAGTTTTTACACCTCTGCTTTCACCTTTGGGCTCAATTTGAGTTTCGCTCCCCAGGAATATACGTCAAAAGCAGTTTTATCATATTCAATGCAGCTTAGTTGCAGTTGATTTGTTTCTCCTCTGTTTATTCTCGCTCAGCACGGCTACAAAACGAGAGCGTTTATACTCCAGTGGATATCCAAGGTGACTGAGGAGCTCCCTTCACGCACAGGATGGGGTTCACTATCCATCCATACGTCACGGCTGCCCAGAAAGCCGTGGAATCAGTAGCACCAAACATTACTGACTCAACCCCACGTCTGCCAACCCTCATGAATCTTGATTTTTTCCACCAACCGCTGACCTCCAACTGAAAATAATAACGTTTTGAAAATCCAACTCATTCACTCCACCTGCAGACACCCTGAGAGGAGCGGCGCCTGTGCTAGTTTCCATCACCATCAATACGCACGCAGCTATTCCAAAGACATATAAGCACCGTGGACAAAGCTGACATGGAACGATACGGTACTAAGCAGAAAATATCAATAGAAAAACATTCAGCATAACCGTGCACAGCTAAAGAATAATGCTTCTTGAGGTGGGATCTCCAGCAGCAGAGAAATTCCCCTTCCCCCAGCACCTCATCCTACATCTGAGCAACCTGGTCTGGTGGGAGGTGTCCCTGCTCATGGCAGCGGGGTTGGAACTAGGTGATCTTTGAGGTCCCTTTCAACCTAAACCGTTTTATGAATCGAATCATGACACTAACCTGTAGCACCAGTCTTTAATGAGCTGTATGGGACTAAATACCTACCTCTGAAACCAGACAGGATTAAATGCAGTTACTTCAACTAGAATGGTAATTAAAGTGAATGTATATTAATCCAGAAGAGCTAAAGGAAAGGACAATGATTTATGAGCAATATTGCTGGCATTTTCAAGAGGCATGAAAATCATTAAAAATGAATATCTAAAAACTATTAGTTAGGAAAGCAGCCATAATTGGATAAGCAATGCAGCGTGTCGAGGCCATTGGGTTCCTACAGGGGAGAAAAACCCAGGTAACCTTTGAGGAAAATAAAAAACCCCATATGCAACCTTCAACATTTTAATGCAAAGGATGAAATGACTGCTGCTAAAGTACACACGCTTATTGCCCTGTTCAAAGTGATTATGAAGCACATCACAAGCTCCAATTATTGGTCTCACAGGGAAAATCTGTTATTTTTGCTAAATTCATGATAGGTCAACTGAGAGTTTATTCCAAGTTCGGCAGAGATTTTAAAAGCACCTAAGTAACTAAAGGCAGTTGTGGTCAGAAGTTTACCGACTTAAAAATCACTATCAGTTGTTCTGGATACGAATTTCACCATGTCCTCAAAGGCAGATCTTCTGGGAATATAAAATGACTTGCCTGACTGCAACCCAAAATATTCCAAACCCAAACTTTCATTCATTAGACACTCAAGTGAGTGCAAAGGAAGGCCACAAAGATGATTATGGGATTGGAGCATCTGTCAGATCAGGAGAGGGTGAGGACAGCATGATTGTTAAGCTTTGAGAAGAGAAGGCTCATGGAGATCTCGTCCATGTGTCTCAAGTACCTGAAGGGGGGAGGTAAAGAGGAGAGAGCCAGATTCTTATCTTCTGCCCAGAGACAGGATGAGGAACAGTGGGCACAAGAAATTCCATTTAAGAAAAGTCTTCCTCAGTGTGAGGGTGCTCAAACACAAGAATAAGTTGCCCTCACAGGTTGTGTAGTCTCCATCATTGGTGATCTTCAAAACCCAGTTAGACACAGTTCTGAGCAACCTGTTCTAACCAATTTTGCTTTGAGCAAGGAGGGTTGGACTAGACGATCTCTAGAGACCCCTTCCAACCCCAGCCCTTCTGTGGTGAAGAACACACAGAGTTCCTCATCTGATGCTCTGAGTCACCTTTTAAAGCACCTCAGAGCAGCGACATTCACCAAATATTCACCGAATAGTCACCGTTCAGCTTTATGTTTGTCTTCACAGGTCAGACGCAGTTGAAACATCTTTGACTTTGCCTTTAACCGGATGTGTACATTCACAGAGCAATCAATACGTCCTGTAGACATATTTATCGGTCCCTATTCTCTGTAATTAAACTCAGCAAGAGCAATAACAATACCTTTAGCATTCACCCTTTAGAAGTTGTCCTCTGGTTCCTTGAAGCTGCCTGAACAGATGGAACCTCGCACTATCACCTTGCAAACTTTTTCCTTAGCAATTAAGCCACGGAAGAATCGAGGAGGAATAAATTAAGTGCAGCAAATGTTTGATAATCGCTGTCACTTGTTTCTTCACAAGAGTTTTAGGCTAATGAATAAAACATGTTGGTAGAAGGCTGGTCTCTGAGAAGTCCATGTACAATGCCCCACTGAGTTCAACGCCTTGGGCACGTGTTGTATAACCAACATTTGCTTCCCACGGAGCATTCAGGAACCAGGACCCCGGTCCTAAATCACAGCTAAACCAACGAGTCACATATTCCCTAGTTCTACTAACTTATCAAGGATGCCAATGACATCACAATTCATTTCTTTTCCAGCCTACAGATCAATCGTCAGGACTGAAAAACACTTTAAGAGCCAAAACTCCTGTCAGATTGACAATCACTTAGTTGTAAGATTACTGGTATCAAACTTGGTAAGATTATTCGTTCAATCAAGTCATTGCCAACAAGAGGGTGTCTACAGCTTGACCCACCATCAAACCTGAATATCTGAGACATCATTCGGAGCGCAGATGATAGTATCTACTCGAGCCAGAAATGCTGTTTCTATCTTTATTCATTTAAGTAGGTTTATTGAGATAAAGATGCAACTAAAGTGCAAATAAAGCCTTTATCACGGCCGCTTTCTGAGGGACACTGAGTTCACTGAAGTCAATGGAAATACAAGAACGTCACGGAAAACAACTTGCTTATCCTTTAGGGTGCTGAATGATGGGAAACTTCTCCCCTAGGGATAGTTTTGCCTGAATACAGACTTAGTAGGTGTCTCCCCAGATGATCCGTTACATATTCCACTCCAATTTAAAATAATTAAGGTACAGATATACGGCACTGTCCCAGACAAGTTGAACTCCAGCTTGCCAAGAGTTACTCACCGATGAAAAAATACAAATGTGCTAAGAGACGAAAAGAAATCCTTAAAGTAGATCTACGCTCAACCCAATTACGTTGATGGGGTCTTAGCATTGGCTTTAATGGGATTTAGATAAGGCTTTAACCTCAGCGTGACTTAGATCACATACTCGAGCAGACAGCTAAATTGGCTCTCTGTGTATTGGCAACCGGAATCCAGTCCTGATTGATGGGAAAAGCTCTGCCCTGGAATGGTCATCTCAGTCCAGAGCTTTAAAGAAAGAGAGGAGGGAGAGAAGTTGGAGTCCAGCACAGCAGACAGCCTCGGAGAGCTTTTAAGAATTCCCCGGCTCCAGCTTTGGTTTTTGCAGCGAAATAAATGGTTACTTGCAGAACACGCATTAGCAAAAAAATCTGCTCCGGGTTTTAAATTGAAACACAAGGACTCTTACTTCCACATTGAACAAATCCATTGCTATTCCATTTAATACAGAGAGTATTGCTAATAATGAATAAAGAAGGGAACAAAGCTATCAGCTCCCTCACTAGGACTGATGTCGTGCAGAGATACACCACAACATTAACTCTCCACATTTACAGGGCAAATGCATTCCCTCCCATCATAATATGAATCTTCCCGCACTGCCTACATTTACTCACAGCCAAACAGAAAAAAGTATCTTCTACTCAAAGTCTTCAACTGGAAAAAAATCAATTGTGGTACAGAGTAACTCGCTGAACACACACTACCCAGGATTTATAGTACGTCGACTTGCCTGCTGGCTGTTACCTCCTCTCACATTCATTAATTACGTATTTACAGGCATTTCATTCACACAGAACGATTTTGAGACAATTCACCGCGGTGAAGACACAGACTATGCAGCCCATTATCTTTTTCCATATGTTTAACGCGCCTAACGTTGGTAAAACCTTACGGAGAGGTGAAGCGTAACGTTCCCTGGATGTTTATTTTGGTGCTGGAGGCTCGTACAGATTTTTCGAGACTTCGTGCCAGGTTGTGAAACACTGATCTGAGCAAACAGCCTCCTGATGCGCAGGCTGCACAGCCATGGGGAACCGAGCGCTTCTTCCATGATTCAGAGTTCCCATCATCTCCAGCGCTCGACTGTGAACCAAAGCTTCAAGTTCACACTGTCAGCTTCTTTTTTTTTTTTTTGCAATACTTTCTGGTGCCTGGTGGTGCTACACAGGGCCACCAAATCACAGAATCACCGACTGGTTTGGGTTGGAAGGGACCTCTAAAGGTGACCTAGTCCAACCCCCCATGCAAGGAGCAGGGCCATCCTCAACTACAGCAGGTTGCTCAGAGCCTTGTCGAGTCTCACCTTGAATATCTCCAGGGATGGAGCCTCAACTACCTCCCTGGGCAACCTGTTCCACGCTCCTTCATTTAACTCTCAGCACTTAACAAGTTACCTTTTGAATCAGAAGCTGTTTACAAATACTGGCAGGTCCCTTGGTAAATGTTCTCCTTGGGTTTCACCCGCAGCATCTTCCTGCCTGTATTAACTACTACAGGCTCACCTCATTCTTTCTGTTATTTCCCATCGAGGTAAAATTTGCTGAAAAAACATCCAGCTGAGACAATTAAAAATAGTGCATAAAGGGGCTCGCTGGTGCTCTGGAATGCTGTTGACAAAAATTAAGACGTTGCTTACGATTACACTGCTCGTAATTTATGCAGCCGGTAGACGATGCCAGCCCAGGCGGTGCCAGCTCCGCTAATGAAACCGAAATCAAGTTGACAGCAGAATGATGGTAGATTTTGAAAACAAGTACCAACAGTTTGCAGGTGGTTTAGGCAGCTATAAAATCTGATTTATAGGGGCTTTTTAATCCTTATTTTAATTCACCTTGTGGGAATGCACCGTAATAAAACATCCTGCCACGTTACAAATGCCAAGCTGTTGGAGATCCTGTGTGGTTCAAATCCAGCGAATTCTCCAGATTTGATGGTGATTTTCACATGTTAATTCTCCAGCTCCACTCCCTCCTCACTCTCACCCCCAATCTCAGATCCAGGTTTCATCAACTACCATCTCCATTTGCATACTCATGCATTAGAGCTGAAATAAAAGAGGCACAACTAGGCTTTAGCTGCAATTTAGCTATGCCTGGTGGTTAAGTGGCCGTAATTTATGCAGCTGCAGTGGTAGGTGGAGGCCCACGGCTGCTATCAATCTCAATGCAGCACCAATTCTGCTCTAAAGGACCAGGCAGCTCAGTGCTCCTCGGTGTCTTGTCTACAGAGAACTGGATGGCCCAAAGGGGACCTCTGAAACACTCTTTTCAACTTGGCTCTGCAATATTGCTGTAACGCACAGGAGAGGTTCGTAACACGCACATCCACAAAACCCACGCTATGGAGTATTTTTTATACATCTGAATTTTAAAGAGGCAACTATTTCCCCAGGATTCCGCAAACCATCCTACTTCACAAATACGAGCTACTACATTTCTATTCCCTCTCTATAGAGCTGCCAGCTCACCGTAGGACTCCCCTCTCTCTGCGTCATTTGTATTCCTGCCGCCTCCTGCAATCAATTCAGATGAGATACTATTGCTGCTGTTCTCCTCTGCAAACATCTTTACGTTGGAGAGGGATTTGGGAATTAGATTTTAGTCTAGTCTGTAACTACCGATCTCTACAGGAATTCATGCTTTTGGTAAAAGGACCAAAGATTTACACAAGATGAAGTTTCCTTAAAGTACATGAGATGAGAGGACTTATATAATCATATATGTCTGAGAGCACTAGAATTCCCCTCTTCTCAGTGCTGGGTATAAAAGAGAGGGGAAAAAACCAGAGCATGAAGTCTCTCTGGGACTGTTCAAACTGCTGGTTGAAAACAACAGATCCTGTCTCACGGAGAAAAGGAACCGGAGTGTTTTGACTCAACCTCAGCGTCACACAGGTTCTTGAAATAGAGGTGCTGACCCTGTCTGATCTCCAAGACCAGTGCGATCACAAATCAGTCTGGGTGGCAAAAAAAAAAATAAATGATTGGTATCATTTGCCATAAGGAGATTTTACAAAGTGACAGGGCAATGCTGGATGGAAGGGGAGAAAGGTTGAGATACACTGAGGAATAGAAAACCAACAGCAATTCTGCATGGCAAAATATTACAAAATATAGCCAGAGAAGCTCCTGAAAGGCTACTAGGGGGTGGGAGGAGGAGCATTAGTTTCCTTATCCCTTGGCTGAGAAAAACATGCTCTGTGAGGTTCCACATTTCCCAAGAGTTTTAGAAGATGACATCGACAGAAAAAAAGGATGGCAGATGCCAGAGCTAACTGAGCTCCTGGCCAGCAGGACATCATCTGTGATCCTAAAACACACATAAGAGCATGGGAAGCAATCCTGTCTGTCTGCCTAGCAGCTAGAGGATTAGATCAGGACACGAACCTTCTCATTTCAAGAACTTTGGGTTTTTTCTCATGTATTCCAACACCATTAGAGACATGGAAAAGGTTTTCCAGTACTGCAAAAGCAGACTTGAGATAAATTAGAAGCAGTCCCAGAATGCTCCTGTTATTTTAAGAGACGTTTCCTATCGACTTTATGCATAGCAAGGGCAGAAAAGAGGATGTCAAGATGGTAAATACCACCCAAATCAAGGGGAAGGCTCACACTGTGTCAGCACTGCCAGTCACTTTTATTATAGTAGCTCTTAAATAAGCACCAGGGACCCATCATGCGCACATCAGAGAAGACAGTCAACACACTCATTTTCTAGCACAAATATCACGGCTCTCCCTTCATCCCAAACACACTCTTCAAAACCCTGACAACACTTCACAGGCTGCTCTCAAGGAGAAGGATCGACTTGGTTCACCAAAGACCTTCAGACATCAACATGCCCAAGGGTAAAGCAGAAAGGACTTTTCTCTAGCTGAAACAGGAACAGGTTTAAGAGATCTAATATACGTTACCTTCAAGCAATGGGTGGCAGAAATATCGCAGCTACCCTCACAAAGTCACACAGCACCAGCAACCCTCCTCTTCCTTCTCCATTCCTCCCAGGGCCCCGATTAAACACCTATTGCCAGACTGAGCAGCACTTGCTGACACGAAGCATCTGCAGCACCTGGGCCTTCCCTGGAGGTCTCCTGCCACCTCGCTGCTAATTCAGCCAAATCCACTTTAGTTTGAGTAATTTGGTAAGTGCTTTTCGAATGCTTCCAGCTGCATAAGCCCTTGGGTTTCAGCTCTTCGTGCACCTTCGTTTGTTATCCTTTGGGCAGCTGCTTTATATTTTTTTTTATATATCTTTTTATATATATACATCCCCTTTTTATACTTAAATTTATTACACATTTACCTGTTAGACCACACCGGGACCGTTGCCACTTTTTCGATCAATTATATCATAGGAGATATTGTCAGTGTGGCTCTATTAACAAATACATCAACCCTCAGCTCAGCTCCCAGAAGAGGCTCGCGCTGTGACTGCCGCGGTGATATCCTCCTAGCAAATTAAATAGAGCAGAGGCCCAGCTGCTGCGAGAGGCTACTGCATAATTTATCACCAAAAGGCAGGAAGAATGATGAGACAAAGCAATGAAGAAAATCAGTTGCTTAACTGGGTTTGAACACTTCCTAAATCTGGGAAGTGAGTAGTTACTTTGCCTTGGTCAGATGGAGTGTTTAAAAGAATATCCACGTGTGCACACGCAGGATAGATGTTCTATTACCAGGGCTATGTGTTTCCAGCAGCCCCGGGAGGATTGTATGACTGAGACTAAGGAAATAATATTCCTGCGAGGAAAGGTTCTTATTCTGTATAGCGAATAAATAACCAATTTTGTCCTGAGGAGGAAACAGCGAGTGGAGAAGTCCTATGGGTGGTTTGTCGCCATGAGCCAGAGCTGAAGGCTTATTTCACCACAAGTCACTCCATTTGTTAGCTCTAATTAGATGCAGCTCTGGCCAGGAGGACCAGGACCTTGTCTGCTTTAATGTCCTCTAAGTCAAAAGGTCTTGTGCTCTTCACAAATTGCAATAGATGCGGAGACGGCTGCTCATTTTCTGCCTTTTCCATAATATTCGCACAGATCGTCACAATTGGACAGGCAAAGGGCATCTCTTAGTCTACCCCGGTCAAGCAATAGGAAATTACAGGTCACTTCCATTGCAGCTTAATTAAACGTCAGCTAATTAATTTGACATCTCGACCCATCATACCCACCACAGCACTTGGCAGCTGAAAGGCCGCAGGTCTTTGTGTTGTCTTTACTCTCCAGCATGATTCCACTCAGCGTGTGAACCCTGTCCTGGTCCAGGAGGAGGTGAAAGGAGAAGCTTGGATTTCCTCAGAAAGATGGATTTGAAGCCTGAGTTTGACGATTAAAGCCACAGCCACAAGCAAGTTAATTTTGGAAAACAAAGCTCTCAAAAATGAGGCGTGCAAGGTCACCAGAGTGATCAGGAATGGGATGCTTCTCCAGTTCTTGTCGAGGCAAAAGTACCAACACAAAGAGCCAGACATTTTTAAGTACGAAATAAAACAAAGCAAGACTCCTAGCTTTTTGCATTTTTTTCTCCTGCCAACTACAACTCTATTTACTGTTTGCTGCTTTACGTTGAATGAACAAATAACTCGCTGTTTCATATGTGTTGCCTTTCCAAGTTCTACTCTTCTCTGACTCTATGACAAGGCTGCAGGATAATAAATAGATAGATAGATAG
>WEIS01014643.1:61106-114990 GCA_013389965.1 Todus mexicanus | reverse complement strand
GGAGATACGGTTTAGGGGTGAACTTTGCAGAGTAGGGTTGAGGGTTGGACTCGATGATCCCAAGGGTCTTTTCCAACCTCAAAGATTCTATGAGTCTATGACTCCCACATCCTTTTTTTTTTTTTTTCCCTCTCCCTTTTTTGACAACCTTGGAAATTCCAGCATCAACCAGATGACAAGAGTCATGTTGCTGGTAGGAGATTTGAGGAGACGGTTCTAGTCCTGTACTTTAACTACTGGAGGCAGAAGGTTGTTCTTTCTATTTGAGTTGCTGTCACCACGCTATGTACGTCTCCAAGTTTCGCCTTCTTTCATCTTAACGAAATGCAGTGCACTCCATTTGCATACTCACCCCAAAATTATGATTAACACAAGATTAACTAAGGTGAGAGAAAATGTGACAGAAATTTAAAATAAAAACTTCCTAGACAAGTAAAAAGAAACCCAAACCCAACTAGGTATTACCACCATGTGGCCAAATTTGCAACACTTCTCTCCCAAATGTTTATTCAAGGTTCGGTGGCGTGTCCTGTAGCACAAATACCTCCTCGGATATGAGGTGCCTGACTAGAGCATTTAGGAAGAAAGAACTAATTAACTCTCTGCTTTCATTAGTGAGAAATAATACCGGCGTGATCTTGAACAAGAATGATCTTGAACAATTAATGTTAATTGCTTATGAGTCTATGAAAGACCTTGACCAATTTACGGTAATGGTTTATCTTCCCTTCAGGAGCAGAAAATGAGTAGCCTTCTCTAGGCTTTATGATGCGAACTTTGACGTAATTAACCATTTCAGAGCCAATTAAGTATATCTACGAAAGCTGAAAGAAAAAGACAACCCGTGTACTTGCTAATAATGGTAATACAGATGCACCCAGAAATGACTTAATTTCTTTCCAAATATTTTAAACACATTTAAATGAGGTTATTTAACAAGGTTTGCGAAACAAGTGAGTTCAGTTGAAGAAAGGAAACCAGCAGGCCCATTAAAGAACAATTTTTAAGGCTACTTTAGTAGTAAGGTGTCAGCTACAGGTGTGTTACTCATTTACAGGCTGGTAGAAAAAGTAATAATTAAAATTTAGCAAGCTCTTGCAAAGCAGGTGAGAGAAAGATCTTCGTCTGTTCGAGATATTAAAGAAAACATAAAGTTTCCGTGGAATATGAAGAGTGAAAAGTGTAACTTTTGCTTTCAGCTTTCTCATCGTTGAAGCCTATTCAGCATTCATGCGCGCACAATATTCACACCATTCTTGGATGGAGTGATGCCGAGATATCAAAGCAGCACCTAGACAAGGTATTAAAATTCTACTGAGAAATTTCACATGGTCTTTCTGTTCCCTGCCTGCTTAACATGTGGTCTAGAAGGATTCTAATCAATGCCCGTGAATTATGATGCGCCCAAACATACCGCAGGTTTCTCCACTATGTAATTTCCCTTTCTCCTTGCTGTTGCATGAGAATAAAAGGTCAGCTTCTCCCAGTTCCTATGTTAAAATAAAAGTGTTAGCATGCAGGCAGTCTTATTTTATTTTATGCTACAGCAGCTGCATGAACTCGCCATGCTTCGTGTATACACGAGCTGATTAAAAATGATGTGCTGCCTTACTAAAAGAAAATGGAAATTGAGATCAGAGGGACTTCTGCAAGAACGTGGCTTGTTTCAAAGTACAAAAATCTCACACGTTGTTTGAGAATGCTCAAGGTGCAAATCACGCTATGAATCCGACTCTTTTTGGAACAGGCAACAGAGCCCTTTAGGATCTTTCCCAGTTACAGCAGGGAGGGGAAAATGCTTCACAAATCAGTCACTTCAGGTGGTCAGGAGTCCCCCCCTCCCAGCTCAGCAAGGCCGTAATCTCCAGTTCAGAAATTCTGGCACCCCTTCCAGGACGCCAGCACAGAGGTGGATGGCTGTTGTTTGCTTCACATCAACACTGCCTCAGACCTCTTGAAGAATTTTCACTGGGCTCAGTCCTGGAGCAGCTGAACGCGCCGTACTTCAAAGCCTGGTCACTCGTGGGAAATGAGACAACAACCCAAGAAGCTGTCTCCTCTTCTGACATTGCCACACTCTGAAAAAGTCAGCGCCTCTCACCAGGCATCTTAAACACCATCTGTCTGTGTTGAGAATCCACTTCTCAAACTTGCTGAGCCTTATGATGTATGTCCCTTGCTACAAGTAAAAATGCTGCGTGGAAGATGATGAATTGGACAATATGCTTGCTTTAAAGCTTCCGGCTGCTTTCAGAGCGTATGGAGATGCCAGGCAGCTATTACACACCTCTGTAATTCTTGCTAGGATATTTCCTATTTTAATTCTCTTTGGAAGAAGGTGTTAACTACTTAATTCCGCAGAAAGAGAAGAAAAAAAAAAATCAGTTTTTAATATGCGCGATAAGAAGATATAAAACCATATATTTTATCTTATGCCCTTGTCTAGCTTCAGCTTTAGGGAAAAATCTAAGAAATTGGGAATTGCCTGTCCAGGTCAGGTTCTTGATCCCTCCTGTTCACGTTGCTGTCAGAAAGAGCCCAGCTGCAGCAGGTGCCTGTGGGAAAAGCTCCTACATGAAGCAGTCCAGAAGAATTACAGCCAGCCCTTCAATATTTCAGAACACCTAATCGCTGGTACTATTTTAGCTCTAAATTTTCTCATTGTACGTGTCATTTTCCGATGTTTCCTTTGATCTCTTGTTCTTCGTGTCCTTTAAGATTTAAAGAGCTTTCCATAATATAAAACCAAGGTATTGATTCCTGCGTGATGCTTAGTGGAGATTTGGCAGAATCGAGGCACTGAAGTTTATTTTATGGTCCATTAATAGAGTGACAAATTTGTTGGTCCAAATTCTAGATCCTAAGAATAAAAATACATCGTTTCCATAGTACTGAATGTCACCTACAAGGGTTGAAGTGTTCTCAGTTGACACAAGGGTAGATGTGTATGGAGGAAACTAAAGAATTTTTAGGATTACATCTTATATTTTAGTGCAGCTTCTAGGACTCTTCATGTTAAACAAAAGTTAACAAGTTTGGCAAACGTGATCAACTTCAAGTTGCTCTTTGCTTTGGACACCACTGGAAATGTATTCTGGTGGAATAGCAGTTAGACATTCATAGAAGAATTGAGTACAGGCAGTTATCTCAGATCTGTACTCTTCAAATTCATCATCTATTCCTTTGAAGAAGTCAAGTCACAACTGGCTACTTGACTAGAGCAGTGTTTTGTAGATACTTGACCGCAGGAGACAAGAACAAAGGGAAGAGGATTCCTCGAGTCATTCTTGAAACCAACGAAAACATAAGAGCAGGAAAACCAGAGAGTGTTCTCCTACACTCGAGACTGCTGACACCACTTCTGAAACAAAATCATCTGAATTGTTTGCTGAGGTAAGGTAAAGGAAACTGGCTACTGATAATCCTATTAACTCAGTTCCAATAAAAGCAACCTACACGAAAAGTGAGAAAAATATGGCTTTACTAATACCAACAACAACCTTTTCAGCTTTTTTGTGCTCAGCAGAGCTACTTTTCAGCAGCTGTCAACAAATAAAAATCAGCCCTTCCACTAGGAGCGATTTGGTGACCATCTAATGTCGCGTCCTTCTCCGTTACATAGAATCACAGAATATCTAAGGCTGGCAGGGACTTCATGCGGTCATCTGCTCCAATCCTCTGCTCAAAGCAAAGATAACCAGTTATTTCCAGTTCTTTGCTTTCTGAATAGTAATAACTGCCTTTTTTTCTAGCCCCTTTTCTTCTATTGAGCTGCAGTCAACTGCAGTGTCAATCTAAAGACTCATGTACAGAGAGCACATAAATTGGGGGGGAAAAAAAGAGGAGAGTACTCCGTAGCTGGTAATGCAAGTGTATTGAGATAATTTAACAGGGAAAACCCATTATATTCTGCCATTTGTGCGCTGGTAGAGCTCTTCAGCAATCAGCAGTCAATTCTACACCGCTTTTTTTAATGTCAAAGTGACTTTGAGTTAACAGTGCTAATGATTCCTACGGTGAATACCAGCTTTTGAGCTATTCAGGGCAACAGCGAAAGGAAAAAAATCTTTCTCAAATTGAAGATTCGTTCTCTGTCTCACCCCCTCCCCCCAAACAAGATCATTCAGAAAGTGATTCTTGGAGCCCGCAAGGGATACTTTGAGACTTGCTATGGAAAGGATCTACATTTTCACTCCAGGCTAATGACACAGCGCTGCTGACACTTTAGAAGGACTTTTACGGTAACTACAGAAGACTTACTTTAGGAATTTACCGAGCCTCTGAAGTGACATCTTCTTAAGGAAAGAAAAGAAATGAAAGAATCATTATCCGTATAGCTCCAGTAGACATCATAAAATGCTAATTTAGGGTAACCTTTCTACAAGTGCTTAAATGAGCCAATAAGTCTGAACATCACTGTCTTCCAGTGTCTTAAACACTCGTTTAGTTGACACATAGTAAGCTGAAGTTGATCTTCAACCAACAGTTCATGAGCGACTGAAAACCGAACAGAACTGCTTGAATGGAATGAAAATATTATTTCATAGCTGACTTAATTGCTAAAATGCAAATGGATTAATTTAGTGTGGGGTGATATCATGTCACACTGAGGTATTTTCTCAAGTGAGCAACACAAACGCTCAAATACGCACAAATAAGATGCTTCCAAACTGGCTGCGAAGATGAACAAGTTGACTGGCAAAGAAAAGCGTGTCTAAACAATCATTTCCATTGTATATAAAAATATTTCGCTATATGAAAGTCTAAATTTTATACACAGCAGGCAGGGAAAACGCGAGTCTGCCTTCTTCAATTCCATACCTTTATTTGGGAGAGTCCTACAGAATTTTAAGAGAAAGTGAGAATAAATTGTAGCAGTTCTGATCCAAAGAGAATGAAATTATCTTGAATTCAAATTTTACCCTAATGTAAGAGCTTTATACGACTCTTCTCTCCATGAAATTACACGTGGCTCTTATCTCAGTTAAGTTAAATATTTATGTAAACCTAAGCCCCTGTCTGCCTCAGTTCTGCATCTGTAAGCAAGCAGGAATAATATTTCCAATGCAGAGGAACGTGCATATTCATTTCGAACATATATTTGTCTATAACCTTAGTGAAACAAAATAAATAGATGAAATACAGGCCATGCAAATGTAGGAGAAAAAGCTGAGCGAGACATTCTTGTTCTGCTTAGAGGTAGAAACAGTGAAGACATTTTTGGTCCAAACACATCATTCTGTTCCAACACATTACTTTATTCAACTTGATGAAAATCGAATGACCGGAACATAATTAATGGTTGAAACTCTTTCTGTTTAACAAATTGAAATACTTTGAATACTAACTAGCCGTATGTAAAGCTCATCAATATTAATGAAACGTTCTGAGATGTATCATTTTTTCCTTCATGGACAGAATAGATATTAAGTCTTGGAAGTTTGGGGTTTCAGAGGCACAGAACAAATCACCATGGCATCTAAGAGATTTAGAAGCCTGAATTCCATTTCAAACTCTGAATTTTTGGAAAATCCCTGTCACCTATCCACGCTGTGAGTGCTTGACCTTGCAACAGTGGCCTACAGCACCATGAACCCTGTTTGCAGTAAGACACAACTTGGGAGATCTCAAAAAGGCCAGGAAAACATAGAAGGGAAAGTCAGACTTTCAAATTAGATTGTGGAAAATGTCACTGAGCTGAAATAAGAACATGTTAGAATTAAAGTATCTTAGAACCCCACGTAGAGCTAGTCACAGAGCTATCTGTTGAATTCATAGCCCTAAACATTCTCACAGGGCGAGGTTAAACCACGTAAAAATTAGCCACATTTTTAGTAGCATGGTGCTAGATGTCCTTGACTTGTAGCTTTACAAAACTACCAAATCCTATTTTGCGGCAAGAAAGCAACGACCAGAAAGGAGAACGGGGAAAAAACGTGATGTGCAAGAACAGGATCACGGTAAAATAATCCTAAAACTAAGATGCATAATGCACTGATAAAATCTCCTAACCAGCCTGGCCAGGATATGTATGAAAACCCAACAATATGGCTTTTTTTTTTTTTTAGGTAACGTACTACCTGGCGTTTTAAAAATGAAACAGAAAATCAGCAGCCCGCAACCTTGACAGTGAATTTTGCCTGCTGAAACGAGCAGGTTGTTATCCTCATTAAGGATCCGTAATTCATTTGCATGTCTTCAGGTGCAGTCCTTGAACACTGATGTAGGACATCATGTTAATGGCAAAGGCAGGGTATTACCAGAGCAATTATTTATTCAGCTCTTCACACTGTAAAAGAAAGTCGAAGTTGCCGAACATTGTGGGAATTGCTTGAGCGACAGCTTCAGAGTATTCTGCAGTTTTGTGGCCTGAATTCTCACGTATGTATTAACACCATTTCATCATGAACTAATTACCAATAGAAAGTTTGTTGTTGTTGTTGTTGGCCTTTTTATTTTTAATATCTTCCTCATCTCGACTGTTCATTAGATTAAATTTAAGAAGGGCGAGAGAAACATGAGTCATTAAATCACCTGAAGGTGCTTCCTGTTTATGAGGCAATAACCATTTTCCTGGGCTAATAATAAATTTGAGGCCAGCAGCTGAACATTTATTAGCCCAAGATACACTTATTGTGAAGTTAATTGGAAGCACCCTGAAGTTGTTATCGTAATGAAACTTCGAATGATTAAATATTTGGGAGAAATCATCTGCTTTGAAGAGTGGGATTTTTTTAATGAGGAACGGAAGAGTTTGGACAACACGACTGTTCTTGATGAGTTCTAGTATCAAAGGCAAGCGAGTTTGACTCATTCTGAGCCCAGAATGAGCATGTTTGACATGGAATGGCTCCTCTTTTTTTTTTGCTATGCATGCTTGTTAGCCAACTATCATCCTTCCTTTCTCCCTGGAACACCGCCAAGACTGTAGGATATCTAGAGATCCCTTCTAGTTGAATACCCGCAGCTCAGAGCGCAGTGGATCAGTACATCTTGTCCCTTGCCAATGCTGCTCCATCTCAACAAGCCAACACCATCCTCTAACTTGCTGGGCCGATGTGGCAGCTTTTCATTGGTTTTATAGCTGAAAAAACTCCCAGCTTCACAAAATCACAGAATTGTCGTGGTTGGAAGGGACCACAAAGATCATCTTGTTCCAACCCCCCTGCCATGGGCAGGGACACCTCCCACTAGAGCAGGTTGCTCAAGGCCCCGTCCAACCTGGCTTTGAACACATCCAGGGCCGGAGCATCCACAGCTTCCCTGGGTAACCTGGGCCAGTGTCTCCCCATCCTCATGGGGAAGAACTTCTTCCTAATGTCTAATCTGCATCTCCCCAGCTCTAGTTTTGCTCCATTCCCTCCAGTCCTACCACTACCCGGCATCCTAGAAAGTCCCTCCCTGGCTTTCTTGTAGCCCCCTTAAGATACTGGAAGGCCACAATAATGTCTCCTTGGAGCCTTCTCTTCTCCAGACTGAACAACCCCAACTCTCTGTCTGTCTCCACAGCAGAGGTGCTCCAGCCCTTGGATCATCCTCATGGCCCTTCTCTGGACATGCTCCAGCACATCCAGATCTTTCTTGTAATACGGGCTTTAGAAGTGGACGCGGTACTCCAGCTGGGGTCTCACTTCCACAAAGCCCCTAGCTCAGAGCCCAGTGGGAAACCACTGAAGACCAGCGAGCACCCTCCTTTACATGGCAACTGGTGAATGGTTGCAAAACTGGCTCTAACTGGGCTGTGAGTTCTACCTGAGAGCAGTTAAAGCCATGGGCGGCTACACACCAAGTACAGGAGAAGCTGCAGCAACCGCTGAGCTGTATCAAACCAGGAATCCCAATGCCAGATTGATCTGTGAGCCTCCAAAGGCAAAAGGGGATTGGAATTTAGCTCAATAAAAAGTCAATGAAAAAACCCCAAACCCTCCTATTGATTGTGGCATGAATTTCAGCGACTAACTCATTTTATTGGCAGGATGGAGGTTTTTCAATGACAGCCCATGGCAGGAAGATTCCTAATGCAGGTAGGTGCTAGGAGATGAATTTATACTGCAGGAGCAGAGGTCTGAGGGAACCTGAACAGTCCTCTTCGTGTTGCTATGGACCAGAGCCTAAATCCGTCACCCTGGGGAGTGCAGCTCCCCAGATGAGGTGAATGGAGAGCAAGGAACATTCAAAACAGGGTAAAAAAGAGAAACTCACCTTGTGGCTGCAGCTCCTCAAACCAGACACACAAGGTCTGGGTGCCAGAGAACACCAGAATTAAGGCTGCATTGGTAAAACCTTATAATAATGGTAATAGTAATAATAATAGGTTCTGATTTGGGATTACTTAACACAGCCAGCTTCTTGTATGTGAACTCAGCAGCTAGATCTGCATCTCCAATGCATTTTTTTCTCCTCAAAATATCAGAAAGCAGCTTAACCTTCAAAATCCCGCTTAGCTCACACCAAAAAATAAAATAAAAAAGCTTTTTTTTTTTCCTTTTCCCCAGAAAGTGGTAATTAATTTTCTACAGAGGCTGAAATCACTCTGCCTAAAGCAAAATCGTTCTGACATTATTAAATGTCACAGTGCAGTTAAAGCACAATTATAAACTAATTCACAGAATAAATCTCATTAGTTTCCCGAGGCCTTATGAATACACTGAAGGAAAAACGTTACCATATTTGCTTTTCATCTTGGCTTTCCTGAGCAGATAGACAATCAAAAAGCCTAACATTTTCATAATTACAGCTGATGAAAACCAGATTATTTGGGAGAAGCAGCTCCATAAAAGTGACTGCAAAGGAAACGTGCTCCACCTTTACCCAGTGCTATAAAATTCCAGCTGTACTTGAGCATCTCCTAGACTCAGGCTTCCTTCAGCAGGCAGGTGTCAGCTCTGCTCCAGAAGCTGCAAAACTGAACTGGAATGCAGGAAAACCAGCTGCATTTCTCAGCAACAGTTTAGAAAATGAATGTATTTGAAGCAAGCAGAGATTGCAAAGAGAAAAAGAAAAATGGGATAGAAGAAGCATTTCGTAAGTTGAACTCTCAACTAAGATATTTCAGTGTTTGGAACTCTTGGTGGTTGGTTGTGTTGGTGTTTTTTTAAAGATAGTTGTAGTAAAATCAATCAAAATTTGCAAAGCCTTGCTATTTTAGCTGGTTCTTCAAATTGTCCATGCGTACGCAACCGAAAAAGCAGTCTAAAAGAGATGGTCTAGGTTTGATGGAATCATAGAATTCTAGGATAGTTTGGGTTGGAAGGGACCTTCATGATCACCTCATTCCAATGCCCCTGCCATGGGCAGGGGCAGCTCCCATGAGACCAGGTTGCTCAAGGCCCCGTCCAACCTGGTCCTGAACACATCCAGGGCTGGAGCATCCACAGCTTCCCTGGGCAACCTGGGCCAGGGGCTCCCCACCCTCACTGGAAAGAATTTCGTCTTAATATCCAGTCTAAATCTCCCCTCTTCTAGCTTAAAGCCCCCCCCCCTCATCCTATCACTACAAGCCCTTGTAAAAAGCCCTTCCCCAGCTTTCTTGTAGCCCCCATCAGATATTGGAAGGCCACAGATACCGGAATACCTGAGTTATTCCTATTTCCTCGCTCGTGCTCTGTGCGCAGCTTTTCATCTCTACACTAAGACATTGAGGTCAAAATTTTCCGTGAGGGCAGGAGCTGGGCTGAATCCAGATTGTTATCTACTTAACAAATAAATAAAATTCTGCTGGAAAATGAAGATGACGACAAGTGGCTGCTAAAGACAAAACCTCGCCCTGCTGGGTTGATGACGAGGGATTTATTCTCCTGAAGTCTTTTAGACTGACTTGTGTAAAGCCTTTTTATGAGCTAACATGGTGAAAACACGTTTATTGGAAAATTCACAAATTGTAAAGACATCCTATCTCCCCGTTGGATTCAATTTCAAAGGACTAATTTCCTCCTCCTCGGTAGCAGATCCACACGCGTTGCCGTCTCTCTTTGTTTAAATAGGGATGAACCTTCTGGGCCTGGGAATTTGGCTTTGATTCAATTACTGCTAAAGGCTAAGCAGCTTATCCCCAGCTTAGCTGAAGCACAGATCCAGCTGGCCCACGAAGCCCAGGTGACTATCGAAGTCTAGAGAGCGAAGTAGGGATCCAAAATTTGGCTCAATTCACTAAAAAGACAAAAGCCTGGGGGCTAAACCACTGGACTAGGGTGCAGAAATAACATAAAGAGCACCTGAAAAGTTCCAAAATGAAGAGAGAGATGGTGGAAGAGTTCCCTAAATAGAGAATATGTAGAATTACAGATTATGTTGAAGATTTACAGATTACGGTAAAGAGAACGTGTTTAATATCCTGCTATTAAATGGAAGAGTCTGGAATGGAATTAAATAGTATGGAATGGATTAAATAGTATGGAATGGAATTAAATAGTGTAGAATGGACTTAAACAGCATGGAATGCAATTAAATAATACAGAATGGACTTAAATAGTATAGAATGCAATTAAATAGTATAGAATAGAATTAAATAGTATGGAGTGAAATTAAATAGTATGGAATGGAATTAAATAGTATGGAAAGGAATTAAATATTATAGAATGGACTTAAATAGTATGCAATGGAATTAAATAATATGGAATGGAATTAAATAGTATGGAATGGATTAAATGGGACAGTAACAGTTATTTTTTGCATCATCCTTATAATATTATTTATATCAGAATCAAAGTCAAAAGGTTTCCATTTCTAGGTCTTTTTCATTCATGTGGTTTTCCCCCTTACGCTGCTGTGATCAAGCTAAAAACATCATGAAATGGGAAATAACTGCAACATTTGCTTAAATCCCTCCAACGAGGGGGAAGAAATATAAACCAATCTTATTTGCATTGAGAATACAGTCCCCCGTGATATCCTACTTGCCAACTTCTTTTCCCAGCATTCTAGTACATGGATATTTTTTTGGACTAGAAAACAGAATCTGAAGACTTAAAACCACGTTGGTTTTTTGTTTTTAAATAAATTAAATTCATCTGCTAGAGGAAGTAATACAAAACAGAAGACAATTGAGTGAGGATTTGAGTGTTTTACTCTTGCAAAGAGATAAAGAGTTGCCCCAAGACAGAGAATCTGAACAAAACCTGAACTAAAACCCGAAGAGCCACAGCAAGAAGATGAACCTGCTCATCTAAAGAGAAACCTTGGAGAATAGAAATCTTCGCAACTTGAGAAACACACTAGTCAAGTCAACACCATCCTGTGTATCACTGGTTTTCAAGGAGCAGAGCAAAGTGCTGCAGGCAATTTTTTCATGCTACAGTCACGCTTACCGCTGGACTCATTTAAATTAGGAAGCTGCGTGTGACAAATTCAGTCACCAGCAGATGATTCATAGATTCATACAATGGTTTAGGTTTGAAGGGACCTTAAAGATTATCGAGTTCCAACCCCCCTGCCATGGGCAGGGACACCTCCCACTAGAGCAGGTTGCTCAGTGCCCCGTCCAACCTGGTCCTGAACACATCCAGGGCTGGAGCATCCACAGCTTCCCTGGGCAACCTGGGCCAGGGGCTTATCATCCTCACTGGGAAGAATTTCTTCCTGACATCTAAATCTACCCTCTGCCAGTGTGAAACCATCACCCCTCATCCTACCCCTACAAGCCCTCGCAAACAGCCCCTCCCCAGCTTTCTTGTACCCCGCTTCAGATACTGGAAAGCTGCTGTAAGGTCTCCCTGAAGCCTCCTCTTCTCCAGGCTCAACATTCCCAGCTCCCTCAGCCTGTCCTTATAGCAGAGGTGCTCCAGCCCTCTGATCATCCTCGTGGTCTCCTCTAGCCCTGCTCCAACAGCTCAATATCTTTCTTGTGTTGTGGCTTCTAACATGATGAGAGAGGGTAATTCGTGGGCAAGCCAGAGCTGATGTAGTAGTGCATTAACCAAGGCTAGTTAAATTAATGCCTAATTTCAGATGAGATGGATTTCATCTTAGCGCTTGCCTGGGACAACCAGTTTTAGTGATTGGAGAAATTGGTTATAATTCAGCCCTTACAGCAATTGTTTTCTGGAGGGAGCTGCAGCTCCGGTTGAACACAGCGGGGCTGCTGCAATCACCTGTAAGTAGGTGGCCAGATCTTATGAATCAAAATCTAATTAATGTAACAATACTAACGAAATGGGAGAAATGCGCTTGGCAAGAGGGAAGTGAGTGCAATCACCGAAAGCTGCTAAAACAAGGGGGGGAACCACATTTGTTTATATTCGTTTCCTACTGCGGTAATTATCTCTGCAGAGAAGTCTCTGAGAAGGAGTCGCTGAGAGCTGTAACACATTTATTCAGCAAGTGTCACTTGGTGGGAAGGGAATCAGTGTTTAGTAGAGATAGAAGCAGCTTTTTTACAATGAAATTGTAGCAAAGTGGGCTACTTTGGTGTTTGCAAAAAGAAGGAATATTAATTTCCCTGCTGTCTCTGGGAAAATCCACTCTTTTTGTAATGACTTTTCTAAACCAATCAGTCCTGTGCCAGCAAGAGGCCTGGTAAAGATGCAAAGATTTTAGTAACTCATCATAATCCTTCGTAATCCCTTTGGAAACACAACCTGCTTACAAGGATGCATAACTCGTGTTCTGCAAAAACCTTCCCAATCTTTCTGGGTGGAAGAACCCAAGGGATTGGGTTATCTTCTGTGCAGCTGAGAAGAACGCCAATGATTCAGAAACTTCAGAGGCTTGTGCTGCAGCGGTTGTAGCGCACAGCAACGCGGCTCTGAGAGGGACTGTTTCCTCAAACCCAAGAGAATTTACACCTTTAGAACTCAACTTAGGTCATTCCACCAGTTCCAAGGGCGAGGCGGTTCTCAAGGTAGACCTCACTGCGCTGGGAAGCTGTGCTAACCCTTCTGTAATTTCAAATCTGGAATTGAATCAATGATTTAAATGCCTCTGTTGATGTAACACAGGGGTTTCCGTGCTCCCTACCCCAAAAGACAAGTGGAAGGACCTGGAAAAGGTCGACATCTGAGAGAATTAGACCCAATCTTGCGAAAGTTCCCCTGTGCTTAAAGGATTTACAACCAGAAAAAAGCCAGAACCAGCTTAACTAGATCTTTTCTATCACTAATCACCCCTCAGACACTTCCATGCTACCACAGAAGCTGCCTCTGACCACTTGGGAGCTAATCTGTGCACAAAGTTGGCACTTTGATAACAATTTGGCATTAATAAGGTAAGATCCTGTCAGTGTGAAGATAATTCCTCCTGGTTTATTTGTTCATGTATGGAAATGAAAGACCTATATTAAGACTATGTATACGTTGGCCTCATCTGTCATGTTAGTATTTTTACTCGTGTAAGTGTACCTTTATAGAAGACAAAAGCAAACCAGAGAAACAATAGAGAATTTCTTTCAACCTGAAACCACACAAAAGAAGCAAGAATCTGGGAAACAAACCAACCTCAGTTGATAACCTGGCCTGAAAAAAAGGACTCTTAGTGTTCCGGGGAAAATAAAGCCATGCCTTGAGTTGCAAAGTTATGAGAAAAGTTTGGTTAAACTCCAGCCCAAGCTTTAGATAAGTTTGATTTATTATTTCTTTTTTCCCCTATAGATTTAAAGTCTGCTGGGGAACCAGTGAATTGACTTTCTGATCCACGAAGAGAAGAGGGAGGAACGAGATAACCCCTCACCAGCAGATGAAGGCCGATGGCAAGTGCAAGGGTAATTAATTTAGCTTCAAAGTCAACACAGATCCATGCTCTGGGAGAAGTGCATAATTAACACTGTGAGGGGAGCTGCGCCAAGCTATCGATGAACCTGTCCTGCAGGTATAAATTCAGATGCAGAGTTGACAGGACAGTTGATGGGGATCAGCAAAGCTCCGTGGTTGGAGCCCATCGGCATCAACTGAGCATCCAGCCCCAAAACCGTGGCAGGCAGTGAGCTCTGGAAACCAGCTGGTGTAGCAGCACCTCAACAATTAGGTGAGCTTTTCTCCCTTGCAAAAATGATCCCAGCCATTAACTGAACTCCAATCAGCTCTCTCATAAATAATTTTGTTAATAAGCAGACGTTAATTATGTTCCCTGGGCTTTTTTTTTTTTTTTTTCCTATTTCCCAAGTTTGTTATCAGTCAAATGAACCAAGGTCAGAGATGTACCAAACAAATGATGCCTGGAGCAGATAACTCCGAAGTCAGCGGTGCTTAGAGACTAATAATTAAGATCTGATCTTTTGCCTGTCGGACACTTTAAACAGTGACAGTCCATGGCGTTGCTCATCTGTAAATGAAGGAATTAACTTCCCAAACTATATTCAGGGACTCTTGCAAAACAAATCATTACTGCCAGCTACGTTCTGACAAGTTCAGGGCAAGTTATCTACAGACATAACAACACAGCGTGTAACTCTCCATGAGATCCTCACTAGTTAGACACTTCTATGCCTTGTAAGAATTAGGAACCTCAATGTCTTTGATATTCAAAGGCTATATTTAATCCAGGACTGATTTCTATGGAGTTCAGCATCTAACCCCATCAAGACCTCCTGAAAATCCCACCAATGCACCTAAACGTTTAGACACATGCACATCTCTAGATCTCTGAGTCTTAGTCCCAGCTTCACATGGTTACATCCAAGTTTTTCCATTATTGAATCACAGAATCATAGGATTATAGAATCCTAGAATGATTTGGGTTGGAAGGGACCTCAAAGATCATCTCATTCCAACTCCCCTGCCATGGGCAGGGACACCTCCCACTAGAGCAGGTTGCTCAAGGCCCCGTCCAACCTGGTCCTGAACACATCCAGAGATGGAGCATCCACAGCTTCCCTGGGCAACCTGGGCCAGTGTCTCACCACCCATAATGTTTATGACCATGTCTTGGGAAATCTAATTATACAGCAACTGAAATGGCTGTGGCAGTTCTGCAACATCAAACTCCTGTTACTTACCAAATCACCACTGTTGTCTTCAGCATGTCTTACAGGGAGCTGCTCCAAGCTTGCTGGAGACAACAGAAAGTCTGTCGCTGCCGCAAATGAGACTGAAACCACAACTTGAAGGCCAGAAAGGCAGCAGGCTTTGGAAGCTAATCCTGGTACCAGTGCTGTCCCTTGGCACCAGGCCTGGGACACTGAAATGCCACCCGCTGGCATCGGGACCGCCTGGCAATTTACAGACAAACCATCCAGAGCCTGTCGAGCTAGAGGGATTTGTAGCTCAGGTCTTGGAGCCAGCAGCTCCATTCTCATGTTCTCCCTCCCCTTCCCAACAATCTTTTGCAGCACAGCTCTGGGTGTTCATGCGATCTGCAAAATGTGACTTTGCCCTGGTCACTTTTGGCTTAGGCCTCCCAGACAAGACAAGTTCTATTGGCATGAGCAGGAGAAGACTTAAGGGTTGTAATTTCGGAAGCTTAGAGCTCCTTCAATTTCTCCTCTGCTTTACTCAATACCTGGGAGGATCAAGTCCAACAGCAAAACACTTGGCTGGGCAAACCCCCTCAGATTTTATGGGTCAGGTGAAAAATGATTAGACTGCTTCGTGTTCCCTCTCACATACACATATGTAGCAATCCAGACATTCTATTAAAAAAAGGAATCAAAATGCAAGATACTTCTACAGAGTTTCTTTTTCACGTGAAAAATTAGGTTCTGCAAGAGACGTGTTTAACAGCCAGATGAGCTTTTGCTCTGCAGCAGCCAGCCCCAGAAAATCATCAGCACTGGCTATAGTCTAAGCACACACACATCAGTACTGGTTCCACTTTTCAAAGATGCTTTGTATTAAAAACACCAGGCTGGCCTACAGGCTTCCCCAGCGCTTTGAAAGGCAGGTTTGCTCCCTCCTTGCTGCTCACAAATGTTATTCTTAAACTCTTTATCACCAAATAGCTGGTTGGGGATTCTCCCAGGCAAGCAACAGCCCCGGCGGCTTTTACCTGTTGTTAGCAGAAGCAAGTTCCCAAGTTCTTCGCTAAGTGATGTTCACAATGCCGGCTTGATTGCTTTCCTTGAGATCAGCCCTTGAGGTGCTCAGCACGTCCTTGACTCTGCTGAATTCACTGAAATAAGAAGATAGAGAAAGTCCATGATGTTTTTATTTCTCTCCCCTGTCTTTAGCTGAGACAACGTTCCAGGAGGAAGGGCGGTGTCAGTAGCAAGAGGTTGAGAGCACCTTGGTTCAACTGGGTAAGAAAAGCCAGCATTTCTGTATTGTGTTTGTGTGGAAACTCAGGAAGCTGTTGGCTCCAGTACCGTCAACTCAGCATTTTGCACGCACACACAAAAAGGCAAAGCCAAAACAAAAACCATTCAGAGCTTTCAAAACATGCTCTTTTGTTATCTCCAACAACCTTAGCGGGAGCCAAAGATCTGCAGCACACATCGGCCAGATGTGCATTTCAGCACAGAGCAGATTGTGTGTTTTCAAGCTGCTGGTTTCCATCTGATTTAATATTCAGCTTGGCTGGCATACACCAGCAGCTGAAAAGGAAGGCCTTCCAGAAACTCAACTTCTCAAGTCATCGTGCGATTGTTCACGTGCAACAACACAGAAAAAAGCATATGGGGGCGGAACGCCCGCGCTCGGCGAGTCATTCCCCTCTCTTTTCACATTTGCGTTTGGAAATGCAACTGGAAAACATTTTGAAATATGGGCTTTGAAAAAGGCAACAAACCCAAGGTTTATATCCCATTTGTTGTGTGTGCTAGGAAGGAAGCGTGTGTTCCAGGAAAGGGCTATTCTGAACTTTGTACAGCTGGGAGCAGAACCGATCTGCTCTGAGCAAGGAAGAAATTCCACACGCTCAAATTCCTTTAATTCCAAAAGCATTACGTCAGCCCCGAGTTGGGTTTTTGAATCGAAAGGTTATCCCAAACGCTGCCATATGTAAGTCAAATTGTACCCTGAATGTATATGATGGTAGCAATTTTCTTCAGGGTGACATTTTTCACTCTGCTGTAGTAATTAGATTAAGGTTGGGGCTACAGCTGTCTCCTGCAATTGGAAATTCTCCCTAAGCTGTCATTTACAGAAGGCACTCCTCCGTATTTCCCATGTGGCCCTTCACGCCTGTAATTTGAATAAATAATGCTCCGAAACTTACTTTCAGCCACAAAGTGATTTGAAAATTATCACTCTGATCATGCAAAGGCTCTCCCGATTCCAATGAGCTGTCAAGATTTTGAAGCTGGCACTGAACGAAAGGTCATTAGTGGGGGCAAGAAAATGAAAAGCCAAGGAACAGATTTTCACGCTGGCAGGAGGAGGAGGAGAAGAATCAGACATTCTCTCTCCTGTTTTTCTCCATGCTATGGAACACTGCTTTGATTCCTTCCAGAAGGTTTTTGTCAAAAAAATACTAAGGCTTTGGTAGGATGCAAAGGGAAGGATCTAAAGGTATGAGGTGCACCTGCTTTGGACCCAGAAGTTAATAGCTTCCAATAATAAAATACTATCTCTGTATTCACAGGTAGAAAAAGAAGTCTCTGGGAGGGAAGATGCTCTAGAAACAAAGTGAAAAGATCAGCAAACTCAGAGATGGAATGTTGAGATGAACATTTCACCTGATGCCAGGCAAAGCCTCCCCAACAGTTCTTTAAAGAGCAAAGTGGTGCACGAGAACTAAAGACTTTCTCCCCTGACAGCGCGTGGCGGCTGCGTCATTATATTACCGTGGATGTAAAGAACTCAAGACACAACCTTCAGAAACGTATTAGAGATAAATAAATTGCCTTTGACATCCCCCATTCCTCTTGCGCTTCCAAAGACAAGCGGAATGTTGAAGCGTGATGCATCTTCCCAGAGAAGTTCAAGCTAATTTAATAGGAATAATCAGTTTATTGTAATCCATATAGCCCCAACTCATCAATCGTGTGTGGCACAGCTGCTCCCTTGGGTACTATTATGGGTAAGCCACGTCGTGCGCTTCATGCTGCGCTGGTTTGGGTGGGGATAGAGTTAATTCTCTTCACAGTAGCTGGTATGGGGATACATTTTGGATTTGCCCTGGAAACTGTTGATAATCAAGAGATGTTTTGAGTTATTGCTGAGCAGCCCTTAGAGTCAAGTCATGAATGGGCAGACGGATGGCACATCCCCCTGAGAAAGGAGCACTGGGCTCTACCAGGTCCATACTGCGAATGCCAGTACTGGGACTCCCTCTTCCACAGCTGGCAAAGAGAAAATGAAAATTTCATTTTTTATTTCCTCTTGAAAATTCCAAGTGATGTCTAAAGAAAAATGGACTGACCCCAAAGGCTGGGGCAGATCAGAAAGGGTAAAATAATAACCAGTTTCTGCAAGGCCAAGGGTGTTCACAGAATTACAGAATGTTCGGGATTGGAAGGGACCCCAAAAGCTCACCTAGTCCTATCCCCCAATTGCCGGAGCAGGATCACCCAGACCAAGTCTCACAGGAACTCGTCCAGGCGGCTTTGAAACGTCTCCAGAGAAGGAGACTCCACAACCCCCCTGGGCAGCCTGGGCCAGGCTCTGGCACCCTCACTGCAAACAAGTTCCTCCTCAGATTCCAGTGGCACCTCCTGTGTTCTAGTTGAAGGTGCTGGCAGAAGAAGCCCAGAACTGGAGCATAAAACCACACAGAAATGTTTAAACAACTCTGATAAACAGCACGGAGATGTACAGGCACACTGAGAACAACCGAGTTTAATTTCCTGGTAAATGATGCTGTTTTACAAACAAGATTCTGTCTAGTTCACCTCTTTTTTTTGTGTGTGTGTGTGTTAGTGGATAATAAACTGGAATGGATAGTTAGAAAATAATTAGCAGGAGTGCTTTTCCAGTTAATTGGCAAGCCTTCTTTTGCTCTGCACAATGCCAGGTGCTATCTGAAGAGCTCATCTTCTGCAGCACTTCAATCAGCGGCTGTGCGGAGCCGAGCAGATGATCCGCAGCCAGCTCCGCTGCAAAGGCTACGGAGACACAGGAAGGAATAAACCCACAAATTATTAAGGCTGGACCAAAACCAGAGGCACAGAAGGGGCTCTTAACTGCCTCTAAAAGATTCGACATAATCAGTCTGATTTTGAGCTTGTCCAGGAAAATTTCAGATAAACTCCCTACAAAGAGCAACAAGCAGCAGCAAAATAGAAACTACAAATCGAAAATTAATAGAAGTTTCACTGCTAGGTAAAATTTCTAGCTATTAAGTACGGAGCCCTTGCTGTCGAATGCTTCCGAGTGATTAATTTTCACACTTCAGGAGATTACAGAAGGGTGGGGGTTTTTTTCATAACATTCTTCACCGCCTTAAACCTTGTGAAATTATTTATAACCATGAAAAGGGTATACATCATTTTTATTCTGATCTGATATCATACTGCAAGGCCTCTTCACTAATCTATGTTAACTGCGCAAAGCTTAAGACCCCTCAACTTTTCTTTCTGTCAATGATTTAAACAACCCTTCCCACTTTTTTTTTTCCACTGACCACTAATTAATATTAACTTACTCCTTTTACACTTCTTTCTCAGGTGGGAAGGCAGCGAGAAAATCCGTAGCAGGGCTGAAATTGCATCGTTACGTATAGTTTAAGTTTGTGTCAGCTTTGCAAAAAGAGAATTAGCTAGATTAGGTAACAAATACCTTATATATAAATATTTTTATGGATGTAATGATGGACCGGCTCATTAAAGACCATCTGCAAACTTGAAAGCACTTAAGTCTAATTGCCTTGCACACAGCAAATTTCCAGAACTACGATGGGCGTATTTAAAACTTCGGAGTTAAAGGGTTAGATTTAAATCTCCCATGGTTTATTCAACACCTTCTCACTGACCTGAATAAATCAGGCAGCACCAAAGAACCTGGAGAACTGGCACAAAGGGGCTTCAATCAAATTTCCACCTTTTCCATCATCCCAAAACACAGAGCGCCTTTCTCCAGTGAATTTAGCAGTAAGTTTTGCAGCTGTGTCAGCCCAATCCAACATTGAGGGTCTTCTGTAGCACGTCGAGCAATTACTTAATTACCCTGCCAGTTTTAGCAGATATTTAATACAATCATCTATAAGATAAATGACTTCTGCAGGGAGCATCAATGTTCCATGTCAAATCTCACAGCGTACAAACATCAGCAGATGTAGGAGGCTACTTAACTGCAATCAGCAGCAGTCGTATTAAGGTTTTTCGTAGCTGGCGTTTATTTTAACGATACGAGAGCTTAACTTCTGCCTAATACGTGAAATCTGGGTTTGAGTGAGGTTTAGAGAGCTAGGAAATCCCAAAGTCAATCATCCAGATTAGCCGCAATGCTTGTGAGAAAATTCTATGTCATCACTATGCCACGAGAAAGAAGTCTCCTGCTCCACATCAACGGCACATTAGCTTTATGGGAGGTAATTGTGTTTATTTGGTCTAGGTACTAACAAGTTGGTGAAAGTGGGGGTGAAAAAAAAGCTTGGAAAATTCATTCCCCCCAATTTTTTTCAAAGTGATGATTTAGAGTATAATACCTCCTGGTTAGATTTACAGTTAAATCCAAAATAAAGCAGATCTCCACATAAAAAGGAAGGGGAAATACATAACCTTTTTGATTTTTCTACTCTGAATACTGAAATTTGAAGTTTGTCTCAATTAAGTTGGGAGTCCATCTCACGTATACATGCTATCAACATCTTAGAAAACATCTACTGGGTGCAAGCAAAATCACTTTGCACATGAAACTCAATGCCCAGGCCCATCTCTCGTTGGCTCAAACATGAGCTGAGAGGTTTTTTAATGTACCTACTGGGAAAGTGAGGAGCTAAATAAGGCTTCCTAGCTCAGGTGGCTTGTTTCTGCCCTCCCCAAATGAGTGTCCAGGTCTTTTCCACCACCCTCTGTTCATTTTTCCCTTTAAGTTTCTAATCGAACCATCTTTCGCTGATCGCTGCTCTTTATTGTTTTAACTTTACATGCATACACATAGACTTTTTTTAATGCAGGGTTATATTCTACCTGAGAAGGTGGAATATCATCTCCCACTCCATTTTACTGAGTTAAGGCTGCAGAAGATAACTTAAAGCAATGAAGGTTTCTAGAGCAGAAATGCTGCAGAGGTTCTATAGCTCAGCTCTCCTCAGTTTGAATTTTTTTTGGTGGTGGTGCAGCAACATTTGCTGCAAAAAGTCTGGGCCACAGGCTTTGTTTTCCTTCCTCACCCTCTTTTATTCTGGATTTTTATTTCTCCGCCTTCCCCTCACACAGCCAACTGCAATAAACAGCCCTCGGCAGATTCGTCCTGGTAAAGCAGAACCACCCTATGAAGCTGATTTCGAATCAAAGGAGGAGAACATCTATTAAATGTCCATTTTTTAATACACTCTACGAATACACGAATGCCGTGCACATTTTTTGTTCTACATAGATTAGAACGCATGGGATACTCATGGTCAAAACCTCTTCTCCACAAACCTATGTAGCACTCTATAGTCGACTATAACCTTACAGCTTGTTAATGGTGGATGGGAAGCAGTAGATGATCTATCCTTAAGTCTTTCTGTAAAAATGTGCTTATCTTCCCTCAGAAGTTATCACCAGGATCAATTCAGGAACTGCTGAGTGCAGTTCTAGCATTTTTACGAGCAAGATGAAGCCACAATAGTCTGTACTGACCTTAAAAATCCAGCTCTGTGAAACTAATCCTGCTACATCACTTGGTTGGCTGCGGCGGGTGAGGAGAACCACGTGCCTTAATGTTTATGGGATTAAGTCCCAAGCCGATGAGATACAGTCACCTCGGATTAAAACAGACCGAAAATGTGTCTAAAACCTTCAATGACAACACTGGCTGAGACTGTCACTGGCTTGGATTTGGCTTCCATTTCCAAAATCTTGCCATAATTTTAGAGCTGGGTACTTACTGGGAATTATTTCTCCCTCAAGAGCAATGTGTTCGTGACTCTCTGAGTATCTGATTTGCATTTAGACTGCAAGAGAAAGAAATTTTCTTTGCCACAGTCATCTCCCAGTTCTTCCCCATTTGAATATTTCTCCCCTAATTAATGTCACTTAATGTAAAATATTATTCCGTGCTCCGCAGAGCGGCTGTAAATTATTTACTTGTAAAACATGTTGACTTTTCATGAGTTGTTTGTACAGTAAGCACTTCGCCATCTAAACTGTAGGGGGAGAGAGAAATCAATCATTTGTAATAATACCCAATAGGAGGTTTACCACATGTTATATCAATTTTTATGTCTGACACAAATAGCTGCAGCCATTACTTTGGATTTTTATTTTCTGAAGGGAATTCAAAATTCACTGTTACCTTCTGCTCCTCTCCTGCTGCTTTGGAACTAAGACAATTTAAAGGTGCTCGGCGCCTTTTTGATCCGCTAATTATGACAGAGCATTAATAAAGCACCATTTTGGAATATTCATTAAGCACACAGTCCGTGTGAAGCAAAAAGCTAATTTGGATGAAACTTAAGAAACCCGGAGTAAAACACCACCACAACATCACGTCAATGAAATGCTTTTCAAAAAGACATAAGGTTATTGCTCATTCCACATCCTACATATTCTGTGCTACTTTTTTCACATACATTAAAGTTTTAGATATTGATTGCTTTCGGTGAACTAATTACTCCTCTTATTGGTACTACTTAGATTTCTTCTTGAAAGGCATCTATGTTAGCCCACCGAAAGACAACCTTCATTCGAAGGCCTGTAAATAAAAGACGTGGGTTTATTGGCTTGCCGAGAGCTTCTGCGGTTTTTCCTTTGGGAAAATTATTTATGCTCCCCAGATTCTTCTGCGTCTACAGTTAAAAATTCATATTCACATAAGATAAGCAGGAACCCATCACAATAACGTTATGGATTTAAGGATTTCCCACAGCAGCAAGCGGCCGTTAACGCCGGGCGACAGACAATCTGTGTTGAGTGATGGATCTGAGGCTGTTCCTCTTACAGATATTAAAGCTGTCACTTGCCTTGGGCAGTGTTGACCATCTGAATACCTAAAAGATCATCTAAAGTTCTCGTGTTTGACAGCTCCGCTCCTCAGGCACAAGGAGACTTTCTGGCAGAAGGATGAAGTTCATCTCTCCCGAAGTAGGGGCACCCAGGGAACGGGTTGCAGGCGCAGAATGGGCAAGGAGGAGTAAAGCAAACCAACATGAGCCTCAGCGTGCTGATTTATGCCATCTTCTGAAATACCAGAGCACAGCAGCATCTACACATATAGAAAATCCTGCCAATGCACTGTTTGTGAGGGGAAAAAGGACAGGAATCCCAGCACAGGAGAAAGAACAGAAAAATCGGAATAAGAAAACCCAAGAAAAATAGTAAAATTGAATTGCAAAGCTAGATTCTACTCTCCTAATTCAGGCTGGCCAAAGGAATGAAAGGCTTTTAGGTTGTCCTTGCAACACCACTGTCCTCTGCCAGTCACCAGCACCAGTCAGAGCGATTGCAGGATTGCTCAGTCTGGTGCTCCACCACGCAGCCACAACTCCTCCCCCAGCGTGCCCTGTTCAAGCCACAGAATGGATCAGAGTAAAGTAACTCCATTAAATCTCTGCTACTTTTCAGCAGCAAGCATCCTCTGAAGGTTGATTCTGCCTTAATGTCATGCCTTCTATCTACCTGATGTATCTACCGGTGATAAATGTAACAGAGAACCAAGGTTAAGAGCGATGGCACATGGATCTGTAGTTAAGACACAAACTTGGGCAGCAGTATTTCACCTCGATTCCAAGCCTGAACCAGAATTCACGGTGTTCAGTGCATACAAAGCACTGGAACACACTTCTGTCTCTCATCAAAAAACCCACTCTCCACCCCCCATCGTTTTGTTGCGCGTCAGAGGTCCCAAGTTTTGCTGCACATCAGAGGTCCCAAGTTTTGCTGCGCATCAGAGGTCAGCGAGTTCTCAAGAGCAGCAAACCAACCACGACCCGTTCCACTCTGCTAGCTTTGCAGCCCAGGAACACGTAAGCAATGAATTATGATGTGCATTAAGTTTATGACATTTAGCATGCAGAGAAGCCGTGAGATGTTTATCAGTCAACTCAACGGTTCGCTGTCAAAATGTTTGCTATAAAACCTAAAACATGAGACAGATGTAGGAAACTGCCACTCAAGATGAATCACCGATACTTTCTGCGGCTTTGATCAATACTTCTGCTTTCCTGAAATACGAGAGCGACAAAAAGGGATGTTGAAACTTAACTAAAGCACCAGAACTCCGACAGAAACTTTCCACTTGGAATATTTTAGAAGGGTCCTCAAATTCACGCTATCGGGAGACCTATTTGCGCTGTGACAATTGGCATAAATTTAAAAGAGCTTTTTATCTCCTTTGATGCTTAAAGCATCATTTGACCCAAATTTCCCTGACGTTTTTCCCTTTGTCCAGGGAGGTTTCAGAGGACCTAAGTGCCAACAGTATAACTAGCATCGAACCAGGAGTGTGCTTGATAAATAATAGTTCAGACTCTGATCTCAAAAATTAATGACTAATGTCCCTATAAATATACGATCAATTCTGAAAGACACTGGATGGTTATTTTCCAACTCCTATGCTGCACGTTCTTACAGTCATTTACATAGCATGATAAATGATTCCGAAATCAATTTCAGCTCCAGAAAGTGCAGTTTACCCATTACTTGTATAAAAACATTACAGATACTTAGGTTTCCTATTATAGCCAAGTTAATTTATTACCAGAAGAGCAACGTCAGAAGATTTGGATCTATCAGAGGTACCGAAAGATAATGGAATACTAGAGGACATTATGACCATGAAACATAAAGAAGGGAAAGAAGTCATTTCCATTTATAGTGGGAAGTAAATATTGGAGATAATCAACCGGCCAATGTAACTAGGATTAGAATTAGAAATGGACCAGAAGTAGAGGGATTCCAATTTGAAAGGCCTGCTGGTTATTTATGTATATGCTCTAACTACCGGTTATAAAAGGAAGAAAAACAATCTTGTGATAAAAGCTGCTTATTGGGACTAAATCTGTATTCAGATTCTGACTGCTCCTGTATGAGACTGTGTAAGTTCTCTCAACTGCCTGTGCTAAAACTCCCCAGCTGTAAAATGGGAACTGTATTTCTTTCGTGGCCCAACTTCCATTTCTCCGGCACATTTAAATCGGAGCACAGAAAAAGACTTCAGCTTTCCACGAAGACAGACCGATGACACCCCAGTCTTTGGAGAAGAATTTTGCATCTTTAGTTGCATTTCCTAGGCAATGCTCCTTAGTTTCTCCTAGCGATTAAACTATGACAGTTTACCTCAGTTTACTGTCAGCTGCTGAAAAATTCACAACTAATTCCACTAGCCAAAAGGAGATGGTGTTTCTAAAGCAGCACCTGCTGCAGGTAGCCTCATGGCAAGTTGTCCTCCTCCCTTTCAGCAGGACGAGACCCAAACACGTAGAAGAGGTGAATTTAACTAAATAGCTTCCATAGAGTACAAATCCTCCACAGGTTTTTTTCTTATGATTTGCCATGTCAAATTTTTCAGGTCTTAAGATTTTATTTTGCTTTACTCCTCTATCAGTTGTCGAGGTATTGAGGGGATTTGCTGCTCTTAAGTAGCTACCTTGACTCAGCTTCGAAAAAAGGATGAGTTTGTTTATGTTATCCAACACCAAGTAATAAAAAAAAATGTTATTTTAATCAAACCACAAAAGCAGATTGAAGCCAAAAGCTGGAGCAATGAAGGGAAGCTGAAAACCATTATACAATTTACCAAGCACCAGCGAGCAGGCTACAGCTCAACACCGCTCTCCAGCAGCTTATTTTTTTCCCCTACGTTAAAAAACTCAGCGCTTCGTTGCTGATGATCCAAAAGTGGCAATTTGCTTTGCTTTTCTTTAAAAATTACATCCTGCAAATGAAATGGAGCAAGAAGACAGAGACAATCTCGAAATGGCTGTTACAGTAGAACCACAGGAACATCCTGTAAGTCTCTTCTTCCTGATGGGTTTTCATTGAAACACAAAGCCCTGCTTATCACGGTTGGTGATCGGCTCTTCGCCAGCCTGATCAGCACTGGGCTGAAATACAATAAAACATTTCTCTTTAGATCTTGATCTTTATGAGTTAATTCTGTCACTGTCTAGATTTTCAATAAAAAACGTCTGTTCTTAATTTTCGGCTTTGAAGCGCTCTGCCTGTAGCAAGGGGGGACTATTCACCCACTTGAAATTAAGGGCTTTGCATGACTGGAATATTGGAGTTAGGTGAAATTTTAATACTCTTGCCTTACTAGATGGTCACTTGGACATGTGTGCCTTTTTAGGTTGTGTCTGCATTGTGTCAGGAGCTGTACAAATACGCAAAAGACAAATGAAGAAGCAAAGTATTTCTGGCTTTTTTTTTCCCCCCAGGACCATGCCATTAAAATGTGATGTTGGGAAGGATTTCAAACCCCGCTTCTACATCTCATTCATAGATTGATAGAATGGTTTGAGTTGGAAAGGACCTTAAAGATCATCTTGTTCCAACCCTCCTGCCATGAGCAGGGACACCTCCCACTAGACCAGGTTCCTCAAGGCCTCATCCAACCTGGCCAATCTCAGCCCTAAGAGCATCCTTCCTATACGCCGTTAGTAGTAACAACATCGTAGTTGCTCGAGTTCATACAGCAACAAAAAGGACAATGTGATTTCAGTGGATTTGGAACAGCCCCTTTCACTTCTGCAACCCTAACACAAGACCCGTGGCCAAATGTAATCCACTAAACGTGGACAACAGAGCAGCATCTGCCTTGCACAAGCCAGATCCAAGCACCAACAGAACCAGGTTGTCTTTAAATTAATAATGATTGGACTCGATGATCTTAAAGGTCTTTTCTAACCATAGCAATTCTGTGATTCTGTTAACATCCTACAGAATTAGATTTAAATATTCTGGGTGCATTATCCATTGCCTGAGGGGTGCAAGGGCTTTCCTGAATGGAAAGTCCATAGCCATAAATCTGCATCATGACTTAATGCAGCTTGAGGTCTGCAAAGGGCTGGAATATTGATGTTGGTTTCCTCCTCTAATCCCATGTATTAATTCAGATAAGCTGATGTTAGCGTCTTCTTGGCAAGCAATCCAGAGAGAATCAATAGATCCAAAAAAAAAGAGAATTCTTTATTTATGCAGTACGGCTTAACATAGAAGATCAATTCTACTTCTCCACCTGCCATTTAAGTTAACATAACTCCATAATAATGCTGAGGTCATTATCTGAAATGCTGGTACTTTAACTCCCCCCCCTTTTTTTTTTTTTGCTTCTGTATCATTGAAAATAATTTAGTCAATATGTTTGCTTACAGATGGTAATTTCCCAGAGTAGGCAGAGAAATTAACCTCGAGCCGAATGTCATCCTGAGATTGTTTACATATTGTAAAATATCCATTTATTTTGTTTGCTCATTGTGGTCCAGCTGATTTTATCACAGCAGTTTGTATGGCCAAGCTGGAGGCAAAAAATTAAGGAGCTGGCCAGCTGCAATTTTTCATTCACAAGTGCCCTTAAAATACCCTGAGAGGTGGCTTGTTTGAGATTTTTAAGAAAAATCTTTAGGTGGTTTTTTTTTTCTCAAGGCAGCTAATAAAATTGAGCTAAGTTCTGGGTTGGCACAGCAAAGATCTCAGTGACAATTCTTAGAAGATGGACCTTCCCACAGGGTCCCACACTGCTGTTAAGAAAGCAAGCTCCATTTTTCTCCCAGGCAATCACAATGACCCTTTGCCCATCCATTAATTCCACAGTAGAACAGGTTGTGGAACATTACACATGATATTTTGCTGTTGGTTAGACACCTTGAATAGCCCAAGATCTCCTCATGGGCTTAATCCAAATCTCTTTTACAATCCAAGTGAGATGCAACTCTACATGTTGAATAGCGTCTTGCAGAAGAGTAACTGAAGGACCTGACCATTAAAATCATGATCTGTCTGTGGATGTCCCATGAGCAGACGGAACAGAATTATTTCTTCTTTAACAAGCAGCTTGGGAATCTGCTCGTCCAGAAGACCACCTGGGAAGCATCTTAAATAATTCCTGTACTCTATCAACGTCGCTTGCAAGAATCTTCTTTACAGATTCTTATTTACCTAAAGGTGAACACAATCATGCTCTCCTCAATCTTGGCTTTCCAAATCAGCAAATATTCTCCTGCCAATAAAAAAAATAAACACAACCGAGCAGCTCCCTGTATGAAAGGCCCCTGACTTCCCAGCTACAGAAGTCTCAGTAGTCATCACTCTTGCATTTTTAAAACAGAAATAGGCAAGTTAGAGAAGACACCAAAATCAGGCTCTGAAATGCAAACATTCCAGTAGCAGCTCGAGGCCCTTCAAACTTATTTTCCAGTGTTGTTTTAGCGGGAAAACTTCAGATGTTCAGACATCTGGAAAGGAACGCTGCCAGAGTGAATCTTCACAAAATTTCGCTTCGGAGCTGCAACCAGCAGCTCCATTTCTGGCTTCCAACAGAGATTCTATCAGGCATTGATTTTAACTCACGCAAGAAAGTACATGTTGATATGCCAGCAACAAAAGCAACTGATTGTACCTTTCAAAAAAAATACCACTTAAAAGGGAAAGAGAAAAGAGCTCAAATTCTCAGAGACGAAAGTTTTATCTATCGTGCTATTATCTTAAAGGATGGGAAAATCATTTTATTGCAAAGTTGCCAACTTTAATCTTTGGGAATTGGTTTGAAATACATCTTTACAGTGAAATGAAATACGTGGGTTTGTGTATAGCAATTTCTAAGCTGGGGGGTAGGGGTGCCCTTCTTTCTTGGAACTCGTTTCTAGCAATTTACTGCTGTCTCATGATAGCCGAATAAAGGGCACACCGTAACATTTGCCGAGCAACCACAATTCCTTAGAATTTTTGAATTGGGCGTGCTTTTATCATTCACCGGTAGCCCGAACAAAGAGGCTTTTAAGCAAATCTTCCCATCCTGCATAACCCAGTGAAGGACCAGAATTAGCTCTGGAAGGAGATGAGAAGATGTAATTTCACTGTGTGAACCAAGGAGGAGTGAGGGAGGGGGAAAGAAAAATGAGAGCAACAGTGCGGGTGGCAAAGACAGAAAACCAGCCTAGCACCACAGCGATGAGATGGAAAGCCAAGGCTCCTCCCTTCTGCCCAGTTGCGTCCTACTGTCAAAGTTTAAACATACCTGAAGATTTCTGAGTGATTATTTACCCCTGCAGGCCAAGTCACCTTGACTTTTCCATTACTGTTCTTTTTTTTTTCTTCCACGTTATATATCTCCCTGCAGATTCAATTCTTCACGTCTCGGTAGATTCATCCACTGCCATTGGATGTATCATTGCAGCCACTGTAGTGATGATTATATACTTGTGACTGGCTGCAATTATACATGGTACGCTTCAGCTCACTAGCCTGTCTTTTAGAGGAGACCCCCCTGTTGCTGGAAACAGGCAATCAAAGCAGCACTTGCCTTTCCTTTTCCTCTGCGCCTCCACAAAAAAACCCTGTATCTACCACAGCGCAAAAGAAATCTTCCTTTACAGCATGTGTCCACCTCTCACAAAGACAGGTTAGTGCTGGAACCATTCATATATAGATACACGTATAGGGTTTTTTAAAACTAAACCTATGAAATATAGCTACACCTAATTTCGTGATCCTATGGCTTGCAACACTATTGGCTGTGTTCTCCCTAGGGATTTTGATTTAAAACCAAAAGGTCCAGATTAACATTCAAAATTCTCAAACACCGAGTAGTGGTTGAAAAGTCGTTTTGCCCAAAGCCTCTATCTTATTGATATTTTAAAATGCCATTCAGAACTTTCAAAACGCATGTGGAAAATATGTGAAAAAGGCTTTCTTATTCTGGAGAGCAGAATAGAGAAAAAATACTGATGATCTACTCAGTTATTTCCTCCTCTCAGCATTCCTCATCTACTGACACTCATCAGTGAGAGGACAGAGGTGAGGATGGCCCAGCAGGTATGGCCCAGGTCCCTCCTACGTTCCATGGCTGTGGGAACTGAGGCAATGAGATCTATTGAACTAATCACCTTTAAATTCACTGGCAGCAAAAAGATGGACAGTCTGCAGTGGCTGTTCCTAAACATGTTCTTTTTGTGTGTGTGTATTAAGCCCTATCTGAATACCAAGCCTGCACAAAAGATTTTTTACTAATACTTAAACTAAGAAAACTCCCTTTACTGAAGCATTGAAGGCTTTGGTTATCCTCAAAGTAAAGGCAGAATACGCCAGACCAGGAAAAAAATTGGCTTCTTTTTGATGTTTAAATACCAGATCTCCGAGATTTGACTATTTCACTTTTTTTTTTTTTGCAAAGCTCCTTTTTCCTTAGCCTTCGTTCACTGCTGCCTTCCAAAAGGTGCAAGTTGCCATGGCAATGAGGATCTCCATGGCAATGCACCACGCGGCAAGACACGGTGGTGTCAGCACGGACACCGACCACGAAGCGCGCATCCTGGGGGATTACTGGGAGACTAAGAGGCGATTCTGTGTTTGTAAACACATCACAGCATTCGCTGGGCTCAGTCTTAAAGGTAGGATAGGAAGAAGGCACAGGCGAAGAAAGCGAGCAGCTGGAAAAGAGAGTAAGAGCTAAAGGGGGAAAGAAAACCATCTGGTGGAGTTTGAGACCTTCTAAAGCAAAGCTGGTGCTACTTGAGTCTGTTTAAAGTTCCACTTTGCATAGTGGATAGCTCAGCTCTTAATTAACCTTCTCTGTGCAGCCCTGGGGGGCCTTAGAATAAATAACTTCTCAATAAGTTACTCCTTACAGTCACTCTTCACCATCAGTTACTCTGCAAACCTTCCCTTATTCTGGTCGCCATCTCCCATGGGTTTGGGGTTTTTCTCCAGAAAATCGACTGCCAGGGACTCATCTTGTTTCTCCTTCTCAGACTCTCCCTCCATCCTGCAGCTTTTCTCCTCGCCAGCCCACTTGTGAAATATCCTCTCCTCTTCTTCACATTTCCAGGGATTTCACCCTCCCTCCTGATCTGCCTTCTCATCCCTTGGCCCACTCATCCCCTTCCCTCACAGATAGTAGAGATGATTTTATTCTCTCAGTAAATAAATAATAATAATAATTTAAAAATCTGACCAGACGTGTTTCTGCAGCTCGTGCCTCATCTCCATTTCTTTTCTGAATTCATACAGATTATTTTATTGCTTCTCTCCTCCCACGTCAACTGTCTGGGTGGAGAGGAACGGCTCGCTTTGTCCTTTTCTCTTTCTGTACATCTCGTCCCCAGGGAGTCTCATTCCTAAGCACAAACTCAGCTCTGCAGCCAGCTTGCAGATCTGCCCATACTTCTGCCTTTCCCTGTAATGAAAATGACACAGGTTCGAAAGATGAAATCACTTTGGGAATGGGATTTTTTAAACCTGCTCATTCGCTTGGAAGCAGATGAGCGGAGATTTCCTTGCTCGTCACCCAGTCCTATGTATAAATTACTGGCACTTGTTTTAATAACTGATCAGTAAGTCCTTAATATGCAGCATAAAATCACCTGTGACATGATTCATGACTTATTAACCACCAAGCCCTAGAAATACGGACCAATTCTTTTTACAAAGAGTATCTTGCATATCTTTTGTCAATTCTAGGTCTACAGGCTACATCCAAGAAAAAACCACCATCAGGATCCTCTATATATCGCTCATGAATTTGAAGAAATCAAATATCTTTCCAGTGCTATTTCTCTTTCCAAGCAAGGGTGATATTTATTTGCTTAAATATCCTTTCAGTTACTGGGTACCTGGCCAGTATTTGATCACGAATACAAATAAAAGTTTATGTAACATACTGCTGGCAAACACCAATAAATCTGCCATTGACTCACGACTGAAAACCAGGCAGGAGAAAATTGTTTTTTCCCTACACATGGAAAATCTGTGAAATGAAGTAAGCAAGAACCAAAGGGATTACTAGGAGTTATAAAAATGAGAAAGAAGGTGAAAGAAGATTAAAACGAGGAGAGAAATAGCGACTCTACTGTCTTTCAATGCCAAGACAGCAGATCTTTCTTCAGTGTGTTAAGGAACATCATGTCGATGTCCATTATTATGATTCCACTTGCTATGATTCTAAATTTGAAGTGGGATGCAGCTTCACATAATCACAGAAAACCCCTAGGCAGACTAGCCTGTAGCTAATTACTGTAACACATCCTGGTAGCACCCAGGATTGATCATCCTTCAAGATCAACCTTAGGTGGACCTCTAGACTGAGCCGAGATGGTAATTGCTGCTGAGAACAGCATCACAGCCCCAAAGGCTGAGCAGCAAGAGGAGGGGACCTGGCTCTCCTGTCCCTGGAAAAGGAGAGGAAGGTGAGATTGGACGATGGAAGAGAAACGCTTGTGATGTTACACCAACAATGTCCCCGATAATACAGATGCCCAGCTGCTTCGTAATGCAGAGTGGCAAAACAGCTGAGAACCTGCCAGGAAAATGTCCTTTCGTGCTGACACACCAGCTCAATATTTGGAGAAATGTCATTAAAGGCAGTGACACCGTCATTTAGCTTCCCAAGGAGGGAGATTACACAAATACCTCTTACTGCTTTCCCCTGCACTACTCAGCCATTCATCTCCGTTCCTCTGCCAAATGAGTCCCTGCGCTCACAGCAAATACCATCGGAGGCTAATGAGCATTTGCCTAGAGAGGGGTTCAAACGCCTGGACCACTGAATGATTGGGAACCGTGTTACGACTGCAACGAGGGGCCCAATTAGTACCAATTGTAATGGCAGGTTTTGTAACTTGGGCAACCGTCCGCTGGGAACTGAACTGGGACAAAGCTCCGAACGGTTAACTAAAAATAATCAGGTCCATGAACTTCATTAAAGCCTGTTCCTTGAATCCAGGCTTAGTTACATTGGCAATAAGCTGCCGTGGCAGGAAGAATTTAAACCTCACTTGGCTATTTCACAAACAGAACAGGGGCAAACATATATCTCATTGTGTAGGGCTCCGTGCATGCCTGGAATAACCAACCAGCTTTTATGAGCTCCCATTAAACAGCATCGAGCCAGCTCCTGTTTCTATAATATCCCCCTGGCAATGGGACCACCTCGTATATCAGATTTGCCTCCTACTTATTTTCGCTGCTAATCTAAGGAAAAATTTTGTTATTACTCTATGAATAATCAACCCGAAGTTTCCCTACAGGCCACTAACAAATACGATGTCAGATTTGTGAGCCTTCCCAGGTGAAGCCTGTATACGGGATTCCTCTCTGCCTGCACGCTCATTTGCTGGTGAAACTGGCCTCTAGACATTTGAAACAGGATAAAAACCGGACGCACAATTGAAAGTCTCCTCAAAATTAGCTGCGCTTTATTGCAACCCTCCCCCTCCAAAAATAAACAAGCCAGGATGGGGAGCGCAGTTGACGTTTGGCAGCAGCTAGAGGCGTGAGGAGCTCCTTAGCTGAAGCAAGCGATGGGAAAAGCAGCATTTGAAATTAATTCAGTCAGGGTAAGATGTAACACCGCGCTCTTATTACTCCGTGGAACCTGTTAGTGCGCCTGTGGCGGACAGACTTACGGAGAATATTTTCTTGCAGTTGGAGGGACCTCCGAAAATAAACAAGAATTTTGTTGCAGACCAACCCTTCCAGTGTGCTAGAATCTGCCGCAGCCTCCGCTTTCCCCCTCCTCAGCTGTTTTATCTACAGAGCAGCACATCAATATCTGTATTTCAGTCCCTGACTCCAGGGGTGCGTTTATTGTTTCAGCATCAATCAACTTGCTGCTCAAAAACCAGAAAGAAGCTCCTGCTTCCTTAGTTCTATTTTCTCAACCGTGCTTCACCCTCCCGCTGTCCCTGCAAGAGCTTCCCCATAACCTCCCTCTGCTTTGTGAGCTGATTGCAGCTTTCTCCAGGAGAGAAGCAGCTCATTAATCCCAGCCAGCACCGTATTCCCCTCCGCTAAAGAACTACCTTGTGACCTGCAGCAGCCTTTAGTGAGGGCTAAAGAAGCTCTTCCTGAAGGCAGGTTCTTACAAAACCAGCTACTGCTGCTTTCTTTGATCACCGCTCGACTGTCGGATTGCACAAATCACTGGTTTCGCCCAACTTTGATCCACTACAATGCAACAAAACAATGCAGGAGTCCCTTTGGGGTTGTTGCCTCCATTTCACCTCTTTCTGGGCGCTCCCTGATTTGCTTCTCTCCCTTGCAATCGTACACACGATGCTCAAATGAGACCGCAGAGTTGGACTAGATGATCTTCAGTGGTCCCTTCCAACCCCTACCATTCTCTGATTCTGTGAGTTTACAACTTTTCCTTCCATTCCAGGGAACCCCGAGTCATTGCAAAGCTTTCAGCACGAGTTGTAGCTGTGCCAAAAAGGGATGGAAAATTATAAATAGTGAGAGATTAAATCTCTCTCACACATCTAAGAGAGCCGGCCCTTTGATACTTTTGGAAGCCCCAGACTTTAGATTGTGAATTTAGAGCTCAAAAATCTCGAGCTGAAAGATCCCAGTAATAAACCATCATAAGCAAATGGGTGAGATTGAAATGGTGCTATTAAAGCTTTATTGCGCCCTCGGTGCTTTGTGACTCAAATGGATTTTGACCGAGTGTCACATTTTCACAGGACATGTCAAATATTTATTATGCTTTGTCAGTCAGCTTCTGCCAGGTGCCACTTACACCCTTCTGCGCATAACACTTTTATTGCCAGTTGTTTGGCTTCATTTCCATAAACCGCTCAGTTATCATAATCTACCCCATATGTCAGAGGAACACTCATACAAATTGTAAATTAATTGTTTTTTTCTTCCTCCTATGCCCACCTGACAAGTGCCTGAGCTTCAGAAGTCTCTCTACACTTGAAATCTTTACATCTTAAGACCGTGCGAGCAAGAAAAAAGCACCTCTGACTTTGATCCTGCAGACATCAAGTGATCACATCACCCTCTGCCTCTTGCAAGTCAATAAAAGAGGAAAATTAGAAAAGGTGCAGCTATATTTTTATATTAGAGAAGCACTATTTCCTTATTTCTGTTCTAAAACGTCGGAAAATGTAATGATGAAACAACCAACCTGACAGAGGTTTCCTATTGGGGAGGTACTGAAGGTTTGGGGGGGTTTCTTGGGGTTTTTGTCTCAGAGAATGGGCACCTTCTGTTTTTACTGGAGTTAATTAAACTGGAATTTTACATTTAAAACACAAACCCCACATCTGATGAAATAATGTTCATACGCTCTTAAAAACCATCTAGTACAAGGCATAATTGGCATCGGGAGTCAATTACTTTGTTCATAAAGTGCCTGGTTCTATAAAGTCAGCGACAGAATTCAGGCTACAAATCAGGTACATGGCTAATCCTTGACAAGCCTCACCTGCAGGATTTGGTTCAATAAGTTTTACTCATGTATTTATTTTGTAAGTGGTTACATATTTCCTGGTTTCAAGGTCAACTCTTAATGATTTCCCTACCCGGCAACTACAAATCAAGAAAGGAATAACTGATAAGGAGTCCCAACAATTCAAGGAGGTAATAAAGACATGGATTAGTAGCCTTGATGAAGCATCGGGCTCCGAAAACTTAGCAAAGCAAGTTTCACACCAGCTTTCTGAAATACTTGGTGCACATCAGAGCTTCCACCGATTTTATGTGGAGGCAGCAAAGCGAGGAGTCTGCCAGAGCGAGGAGTAACTCAGAGCTACAGAGAAAGGAGAAGTGAGCCCTGAGCCTACAAAAAAGCTCCCGGGCTGATTTTGTAAAGAAGTCAAGCCCCACCTGAATCTATTTTTTGCCTCTTACTTTCTAAATCCGCCCATAATTTACGAGGCTGGGCAAGTCCCTAAGCCAATGGCTAAGCCTGAAGTAGAAGAACTCCAGAACCGTGCAGGTTTTAGGTTGATCCCAGCAGTGAGCATCGCTTCAAATACCTGTCAAAACAACAAGAAGCTGCAACAAGCCCGTTCAGTTTTGGGAACTGGCAGTTGTTAATTGCCTCCCTTTCCAATTTGCTGAAAGCAGCAGCATCCGCTCAGTGAAAAAAGCGCTTGTTCTGATAATTAAATTATAACAAAGAGTCGACAGATACTTGTGGAATTTACATTTTTATATCAAAGATGACATTTGATAGTGATAATCCAAATGCCTCGAAATCTGTCTTTTCAGCACTAACGACTCTTACAGTAATAAACACCTTGTGCTGTGACCCTTGCCAGGCTCTTTGTAAAGTTGAGGGGACTTTTATTGCCGTGTACACGCGCATTCTATTAAAGTTATTGCCTAAAATAACAATATTCCTTCAGTTGCCTTGGTGGATTTATCCAAGTTTTCCAATTTTATACCTTTGCGGTTAGAGAGACTGCGCGCATCAAAGTTTAGTGCGCTATATAACTCCCCATGAAAAGAGATCTTGGAACATCTGCAGATACACAACTCGGAGCTTATTAATAATACTCCTGTAGCTAAAGGCTACAGACAAAAGTAGAACCCCAAATCCTGAGTGTTTCCAACGTACGTAAAGATGGGAAAGAACCATTTGTGGGTATGATGCTTTGTGCTAAATTAGTTAGCTGCATCACTGAGCAAGGGTATGAGTATGAAAATCAATTAAAAGATCTGCGCAGACATGAACAGGTCCTTATTTAAGTACAAGGACATATTTCTTTTTGTGAAACTGTTGCAGGAGAGAACAAAAGAAAGGAATAAGCCTATTAATTTCTTTTCCTAAGCTCCTTCCAGTCTCCATTCCTCGGCCAATTACCGCTTGGATATGAATTACTGGAAGCACTAAAAATTTTAGCTGCAGGTCCAGATCCTTGGTGTGGTACAGACACATCCTACGGGACCAGCTCTGCCCCGAATCCATCACCTCTATAATTAAGTGGAATAAGTAAAAGGGAGGTTAGAGAGCAGGTCAGTGGCAGAAGAGGGGGGAAGAGAAGTGCTGTGAATTTCTGTCTGATAGACAGTAAGGAAATCGGTGAACCTGAAATAGGTCTTCTCAAGACCTTTTGAATTCCACCAGAAGAGATGGGGTGTGAGGAAGGAGGAGGGGGAAGACAAGACAATGCGGAAGAAAAGGCGAAAGAAAGAATGAACCAATAAAGCCCCAAGCTTTGAGTAAGCTTTGGATTAATTTAAAGGAAAATTTAATTAGTCTTGACATTTAAGATGGGATGGGGGATAAAAGGGTGCACTCAGTTTTCCTGCATGTCCCCAATGTTCCGTTTCTTTGCAAATCTCATTTGAAGTCTCATCGGGGTGGTGAGGTTTGATTTAAAGGCGAGCAAACAGAAGGGTGCAGTGCCAGTGTGCTGAAGGACGGAGGAGCAGAGAAGGGACAGGCACCAAGGCTAACCAACCATCTAGAGAAACTCGTCAAGAACAAAACAAGAAAGATATTTACTCAGAGAGCCTTAAGTAAAGGACGTCAAGAACACGTCAAAACCATCACCCTAGACTGTGAAATACACGATGTCAGCAAAAGGCAGATAAGGCAGCGTTGCTGTAACTGAGCCTTCATTAGTGCCGCGAGGAAAAACAAGGAATTGCACATTGGAGCCCAATATTATTTTTACACTGACCTTGATAACTTGTGCTTCAGTCTATTAGCAAATCCCATGACAAGAGCCTGATGTGCAAAAGAGACTGGTGTAAGAAAGCCTGGGCAGCCAGGTGCTAACACACACATTTGGAGAAAAGACTTCTTGGCAAAGCAATACAAAGGAAACATGGTTCTGGAGTTTGGACAATGAAAATTCCAAGCTATGTTTTTTCCTCCTCTTCTTACTCTTGGCATCTCCTGCTCCTTGCTGTGCTTGACAGAAATCCTGAGCTTTGGGGAAAGACAATGGGAAAGAAAAAGAAATAACAACAATTGTCTGAAGAAACATTTCCACTGAGCACTGGTGACTTCAGGGGAGGTTTAGGTTGGATGTTGGGAAGCACTTCCTCATAGAAAGGGGGAGAAAACGCTGCAATGGACTGGCCAGGGAGGTGGTAGAGTCAACATCCCTGGAGGTGTTTAGGAAAAGATTGGATGCTGCACTTAGTGGCAGGGTTTAGCTGCTGTCATGGTGTTAGGTCATAGACTGCACTCGATGATCTCAGAGGGCTTTTCCAGCCTTAATTATTCTGTGATTCTGTGACTTCACCACGAGTTGAGCTCTTGGTGTCTTGTGGCACCAGTTTATCCCTTTTCCCATAAATTGAAATCAAACCTTGGAAAGTCAGCAGAGAGGTTCCAGCTGGGCAGGTGTCGTGCCACACGACACTCCAGACCACCCTCGGGTTTAGGTCCAGCCTCTGGAGGCCATGGCAATGCCCTGAGCACTGTGTGGAGCGAAATTAAACCAGAACACCACCTCATGACACTTTTCTTTCACAGCAAGAAAGAAATTACAATAGCCAAGGTGCCGTCACCTTTCGTTTCAATATCGCAGAGTCACGGCTTAAATTCTCCTGAGCTTAAAACAAATACCCCTGGGCAGAAATCAATAAAACTCAAATGCAAGCAGTCAACAAGGCTGATGAACACCTGTACTTCATATGCTCACTGTCTTATTTATTTAGCATTTATTTAGAAAGCCTTTCTTCCAGAGGAAAATCAAATAGCAGAGTATTCCCTGCGGGAGGTGGATTTTTTTTTCCCCTCTTGCTTCTGCGATACCGAACATTGCTTACATTATACAAGCAGGAATTTGTCAGTGTTACTTTTATTGACATCAATTAGTCCTTTATTACATTTTCTGAGATTCATTATGTGCAGTAATTAATATACCAGGCTACCGTTCAAAATCAGCATCTGTTGAACATTTATGGAGGAAGTGAGCTAAAAATACCCAAAAAAGCCAACGGAAAAAAAAATCCCCACGCCTAGAAAAAAAACCAACCCAAATCATATAGCCAGGTTCCTCCAAGACAAATGTGGATACTTGACTTGAAAGAAAGAAAAGATATATAAAAGAATTTGCTGATCAAATTGGCCCACATAAAATACACGCAGGGTTTTTTAGTTGCCTAATCACCAAGCCCCAGATTAGCTAATGGAAGATGATTGCCTGAAAGCATATTAACATATACAGATTTTGGTGCTTTTGAAGAAACTCTTGAAAATTGTTAGATCTCTCATTCGATGAGAGCTGGAACCTCTGAGTGCTACTCCTTTGGACTTTGGCCTTACGTATCACGCATAGATTTTCACAGGGGTTTAAATGCCTTTCAATATTTGCCATGAATAAAGCATCAAAAGCTTCCTGAAATTCAGACTCTTCAAGAAAGCCCCGACACTTTAATTGTGAGCGGTTTTTGAAAGGTGCTTCATTACAAATTGGAAATACCTGTGATAAGAACCATTCAAACTGTGTATTAAAAGGATTTCATTACACAAACGTTCTCGCAAGCAATCCAATAGAGTCATTCAAGAACTCCCGTACTTAAAGCAGCGTTTTCTTAAAGAAAGAAGAAATTATTATGCAAGAGTTTGTTTGCCGTTATTTGAATTTTAAACCCTTGACTCTCTCCTCACTTGAGATTAAAACTCATATTTCACTGAAAGATCCTACCTCAGTTCAATGCAATTTTTCTCTGATTTGTTTGAGCTGGCTCAGATTCCCCCATGACAAAACCTCTTTCCTCCTCTATGCCTTAAACCCCACTTATTTTCTCCAACTCTTGGACATCCTGATCTCACATTGGGGTGATTGAACTTCAGTGGAGAACTGGGAGGACCATCCCTGATCCGCCTCTCGGGTATTGCAGTGAAAGGGGTCATGTAGCTATTAAAAAAAGGATGGTTTAGAGCATGAGCCAAGCTGGTCATGAACTTTTAAGAACAAAGTGAACGACACGAATCAGAGCACACCCAAACGACTTCCTACATTTGCTCCTTGGCTCAGCTTTCACCGGTTCTTGACAGCTTGTTTGCTTCGGATGTTTTGCTCTTTCTGGTCCAAATTCGATGCAAGATGGAAGAAGGGAACTACTAAATGTGTTTATTTGCAGCTCACCCTATGGGGCAGATTACAAAAGCACAGTGCCATAATATCACCACAGTCAGCAACACTAAGCATTAGGTTCTCTCCAAAACAACACAGGAGAGCTTTCACAACCTGACAGACTTGTAGCACAGGAGTTTGGAGAGAGGAATTCAGCACGACTCTGCTGTTTGGCGGAGCCTAGCTGATATTCTGCCAGGTGCCTATTAAAAATTCAAGGAAAACTAAAGCAAAATCACAGAATCATAGAATGCCTTGGGTTGGAAGGGACCTCTGAAGGTCACCTAGTCCAACCCCCCGTAAATAAATATTCAATCCATCTCTTGAACCAGTGGCAACATTCACCTTTCTGTACTATACGCCTCTATATTTTGTATCAAATCAGTAGAAACCAGAGAAAACAGTTTTCTTTGGTAGATTGAGAGGTTCAGCTCCAAGGACATGCAGATTCCCACCCTTCTTCCCCCAGCTCTGTTCTTCTTGCGTGTGGCAATCGAGATTTTCTGCTTACGCTACCGGGAAGGATGCTTTATGAATTGTGAATACAGAGACATTTTAAGTACAAGCTAACCCAGCTGAAATGAGAAGATATGTATGTTTAATAAAGTGGGACCACCAGAAGAAATAAAACATGCAAAGAAAGTAAAGAAAAAAGCCCCCTTGCATTTTCTAGGTATGTGGGATTTACAGCAAAGCCTAAAGTCCAGGCATTGACAGATGAGTTAACCTGGACTTTTAATAGAATCGGCAAAAAAATTGTTTTATTTCTATGGGAAAGTTCCAGCCATTGCACTTTGATAGAACCTTTGCTACGTCGACTTGATTTCCATCTGAATCTGTCAGAAAATGCCAAAGGGACAATAAGATGAAATGTTGAAAGTGCCAAATCTTTTCTTCCCCCTTTCTTACAACTTTTGCATGATCCAACCCTTCACACATAAAAAAGCTTCCATCATCCTCCCTGAAATTTATCCCTCTTTTCCTACTTGTAATTACAAAATGAGAGGTGTTCACCCGTGTTTTCTTCAGGAGAGAGAAAACTCGTTGCTCTTTTTGTGTGAAAAAGCTGAAATTTAAATAGGGCGTCAAGATAAAGTCATTTAAAAGCAGCAGAAAATTAAAACTGTTATCACTTGCCGAAGAATAAAAGGCACTTAGAGTAGTTGCAGGACCATTTGCTGGGATGCAAACAACTCAAGTCTCCACGTCCGTGGGCTTTTTCAGCCATTTTAAGGAAGAGGAATCGTATTCATTCAAATTGCTTCTGGTTTTGAATGGTATCACTAAAACCCCATCAAACTTAGAGGAGAATAATGTTTTCTGATAGAATCTGAATTTTCTGAAAGGGAGAAGATAAAGACAGCTTCATTGTCTGTCTCTCTGCTATAGATTCCCGTCACAACAAGGTAAATGACTCCACTTCTTTACCTTTAAGTGTTTCTGTCACCGTTATGTATCTGGAAGTTTATCATCAGTCTATCTAAAACTTGCCACAGTTGTCTTTGCCTAGATGTGTTTGAGCAAGACCAGAAGAACTCCACTCCAGGTGATGAAAAATAAACCTCGTGCATGATGCTAAACCATGATATCTAGAAGGAAATTAAGCCCATTATGTGCATGGTAATTAAGACTTGTGGTACGAAGTTAATAGCTGTAATCGTCTGACCTGTGCTGTGTGGGAGGTCCAACGGTTACACTGGACTTTATTTCATAGTCTACAAAGGAGATGAGAGTACATCTCACTTCCCATAAACCTGAACACAAAGTGCTAGTGCGAGAAAGTTCAACTCAGTGCCCGCTAAATGACAACCACGTGTGCAGGCTCCAGGATTGCTAAGAGTTAAATTTCTGGTGAAAGCAAGTGAAAAAAGGAGAAACACCAAGGCGAGCATTGACTACCTGCCTGCAACCAGACAACTCCTCTAACACAACGCTCGCTGCTCCCATGCCTTCCAAAATCATCTACCACGTACGGGTCATAGCCATGAACCAGAAGGTTATTTTCTTTTGCCACACCTATATAAGCATTTGAAGAACAAATGAAAGAAGTCAGGCACATGAAAACTCAGTGAGCATGTGTTTTCCATCTCTAGCTACACGTGAACCCAGTTTAATTGAGCACATCCTGAGCTTTCATTTTTTTGTATGGTATTAAATACTGTAAATTCCAAGAGTTCCTGCTTAGTCACTCCCTTCTTGGTGCGAGCTTCTGCATTCAGCAAATTTAAGATTTAACTGAGCCATCACCTTTAGCAAACTCCACATACCTTAGTTTTCTCCATAAACTGCATATCCACAGCACAGTTAAGCCGCAATGTTAAGCCAAAATGTGCACTTAATGCTTTAAGTCTGCATTTTCTAGTATTAACGTTCTCCAGGACCCACGAGAACTGCCGGTGTCACCTCACGTATCAGGACGAGATGGATGCCAGACAAATTATTTCTGCTCTGCATGTCTATATGCCAGGCACTGCTTCCTTGCAGGGATCATCGTAAGCAGAAATCTATCCCAGCTGAGATGCCAAAAACTGAACAGGCGTCACGTGCAGGAGCCAAACTGAGCGACTGAAGCCCTGAGATAACATTCAGGAAGGGGCTGCTTCGTTTGCTTCGAATGGGATTTGTTTTGAGGGTGTACGTGCAAGGTGAGGATTAGCTGCCATGGCTTTGATGTTTATACTGCTGGAAGAGAAAAGGGAAAACAAGGAATACAAAGGAAAGCAGCAGGTGAGATGAGATCAACAAGCAGATGAAGGAGGCTGAGGACAGAGAGGAAGCAACAAGGGAGAACATTTTGTGCCTTCCAGCAGCAACCCTAGATGTCCAACGGGACAAGGCCCGTGTAAGGCACTGCACAAGTGCTTTGCTGTCATACAGCATCAAAACAAGAGCACATAAGTGATGCAAGACAGCCCTGGATTAATTATCAGGATGATGGTAGCCTGGTGACAGGGAAGCACAGCACTATCCAAGAGACGTCAGCACGAATATTGCAGGCATCCCATGAGAGTTACACTTTGGTCAAAACAAGGATTAGTTTTGTGATGTGGGAACAAGCTTAGAGGGGAAAAGGAAGGTAGTTATAACACACCGAACAATTACTGTACTTAACATGGTAATGAAATTAAAATGTCTGTCTGCTTGGAAAATACATCACCAACGCTCCTGGTGCCTGGGTGCTAGGAGGTAATATTGCTCCTTCACAGGTGACAACCACTTGAAGTTTATTGGCTTAAATTTCATCGTCTCTTTTAGAATACCATATCTGGAATAAACTAATATCCTAACCTGTCAGTTTAAAGCTACAGAAGCCTTCAGCTTACTTGCACACACAGAGAGCGACAGAATGATCGCCCGATCCTTATCTCACTCATTTAATAGCAGTTACGTTTGTCTAAGCTATAATGTTTTAATCTATTTTTCCAGAATTGCACCACTGTAATTAAGACTGCAATTAGCCCTGTCATTTATAACACCCCAACAGTAACTACTCACTGATTTCTTTCAACTCATCTCCCACCTACATACAACCGCTGCCATTGAAGTGGCAGTGCCACCTTTTCCCCACAATTAGGAAATGGTGCATTTTATAAACCGGTTGAGACACCCAGTAACAGTCATGAAAATGGGTGGATTTTCCAGTGACCTGCACATCACAAACCCCAAAGCTTTCCTCCTCAATTCCTTCAATCTCCCTCAAGCAATGGGCATTCCTTCAGGGAGAATTACTGCACTAGAATGTTGGGCAGCTTCCATCTTTACGAGCAAACCCCTTTTCCTCCTTAATGTGCTTGACTAGAGCGAACTGAAACTTGACATTTCCAATATTTTTATCCACTGGAAAAGAAAAAAAAATGCAAAGGAGACCAGTAGTGCTGCAGAATTGACAACACCAAAGTGCTTTTAAAATTCAAACTGGTTTTGTAATGGATTTCCGTCAAGTAAAATGACCCGTGGTCTTAAGAGGTTTCCAGACTCACATTTTCTCACTGTTGCAGCATCAATCCTGCTCATGACCACCCAGCTCCCCTGGTTTTCCTTGGTGCTTTTCTTTACGGCAGCCTCTGATACCTCACTCTCTACTTTCCCTTGAAACGTGCAATTTTCCAGGCTCTGCTGTCAGCTTCTAGACAGCACAAAGCTCAGATTTCACCGAGCGAGCTTTTCTGCCAAGAGTACTCCAGGGAGGGAACAAAACATGTGTAATCAGGGTTGTCTCGAGTAAGTCTATGACTAACATGAAGAGAAAATAAGATGTCCAAGGCACTGTAGTTAGAGAGCAAACCTCTGGTTAGAACACGGAAAGGCTTTCTGACATCTCCTCATGAGGTTTTGGGGGGGAAAACCCCAGAGTATTACAAGTAGAAACAAAAATTAATGTGGAAATCAAGGATTTTGATGTTCATTTCAGCCCCCTGGAAGGAGGGTTACAGAAAACAGGGAGCAGGGGACCTGGGAATCTGGACTGTGGAATCACGCAGCTCTGTAATACGGATTTGGAGTCTGTCATCTGGCTGCCGGTCAAACTATTAACGATGGTGTTAAACTGATCTTTTCCTGCTTGCTTCAGGGCACGCCTGACTTTTTATTTATGTGTCGCTAAGAACAGTGGTACTGCTGATTTCCAGAGAATAAAGCCATGACAGGAATGTATTTGTGAGCCTGTTTCGACTCTTCCATCGCCTTAAGTTATCTGCCTTCGAACTCCCGGATTTTTCTGATAAACAGGTTGCTCAGATAAAAACTAATTCCTGACATTTAAGCAGCTGAGATTAAAAATCCTCAGCACCGTGTGTTGATTTCACGTTTTTTTTTTAAAAAAAGAAAAAGGAATTTAATTCCACTATGCAATGACAAGTTTCACAAGTAATCTCCAATCACTTTACAAGCTTTAATAAAGGCACAATGCTAAAGAGATTCCATCTAATCATTTTGAAATCCATTTTTCTCCAAAACACTTAGAGTTTTGTAACCTAGTTTTTCCTCGTCCTCTCCACCCCTTTTTAAACTTTCACTATGAGCTACTATTCAATTTGGCATTTTTGGATGGTTTTCCTTGGGGGAATTAATTTTCAAGGAAAATGGTGGCATTATTCAGATACATAATTTTTGTCAAATACAGAATAAAGAGAAACTGGGCGATGATTTTATATTAGATCTCAAATTTGATTAACTACCATGCGGAATTCTTGAGAACAGCTGCTGAGCATTGAGCACTTGGGTTCTAAACCCATTTCCTACCTCTTCATCTAAATTGGTCTTAGTAATATTTTATTTCTTCTATATACAGCCCAATTTTGCTCACCTTTAGAAACTGTGGTATCTGGGACAAGAGCAATGTCACTCTTAGTTCTGTACAGTTTCTCGCATGGTAGAGCTCTGATTTATTTTCAGCTGGAAGAGGAGAGATTTGGACTAGACATTAGGAAGAAATTCTTTCCAGTGAGGGTGGTGAGCCCCTGGCCCAGGTTGCCCAGGGAAGCTGTGGATGCTCCAGCCCTGGAGGTGTTCAAGACCAGGCTGGATGTAGCTTGGAGCAACCTGGTCTAGTGGGAGATGTCCCTGCCCATGGCAGGGAGGTTGGAACTAGATAACCTTTGAGGTTCCTTCCAACACAAACCATTTGAACACAACATTTTAACTTCACTAATTGAGGCAGAGGTACAGTGCAGGAATGAATTAATGACGTGCTCTCCGAGAAGCTCTTGAGAGGACCCAAGCAGCCACGTTCCTCCCAACACACTATATCCACCAGTGCTGTATATATATACATACCACTCTGTGTGAAAATTACACTGCATTATTTATGATATGCTTGGGGTGGACAAAAAGCTCTGCATTATTGCATATAAACCACGTTTTAATGCAAGACCATCACTCAAAGGGTTTACATGCCTCTGGATTGCGTTTTTTAACTGTAGATACAGTTAGAAAAGAAATTAGGAAAGCTGGTAGAAACCTGTAGTGTCCTTGGTGACTTCCCCGCTAGCACAGAGATGGATCATCAATGACCTTTTCAGGAAAAATTGCTCATGAAAATGCTATTTAATAAATGAATATTAACACAGCAAAGACTAACAGACTGCGCAGAGCATTGGGAATCGAACAGTGTTTTATTCTACATTTAAATTTCGCAATTGCCAGTGCAGCCATGGAAAACTGTAATTTCACTTTCTAATGCCACCTGTAGAGAGGTGCTTGTAACCAGGGCCTGATAAAATGCTGCAGCTGAGAAGCAGCAATAACACACCTGCCTAACTGTATGTCTGAAGGAAAGGAGACCACTCAAGTTAACGACACAAGTAAATGCAGAAATATTTGCAGAATTGAGACCAATATTAGAACTACTTTACATAATGAATCAGGTGGAGGAAGACTTGGCTCAGTCCCGTCTCTACGGAGCTGAGGAAACACAAGGTCCAAGGCACAAATCGTTGAATCAGACTGGTTTGGGCTGGAAGGGACCTCAAAGATTATCTTGTTCCAACCCCCCTGCCATGGGCAGGGACACCTCCCACTAGACCAGGTTGCTCAGAGCCCCATCCAACCTGGCCTTGAACACATCCAGGGCTGGAGCATCCACAGCTTCCCTGGGCAACCTGGGCCAGGGGCTCACCACCCTCACTTGAAAGAATTTCTTCCTAATATCTAATCTAAACCTCCTCTCTTCCAGTTGAAGCCATCACCCCTCATCCTATCGCTACAAGCTCTTGCAAAAAACCCTTCCCCAGCTTTCTTGTTGATCCCCTTCAGGTACTGCAATGGATTAAGCCAGGAAATAAAAAGCAGATCTCCCAAGCCTCAGACCAATTTACCTCTGCAAAGTAAAGACCTTTGCTCTTCTTCAGAGGCTTACACCACCAGTAAGGCTGCAGACAACAAATGAAGCAAACAAACTCCCACCAACCCCTCCCAGTTCGACTGTTTCATGAATCAGAAAAGCCAGAAGGATACTGAGGTCTAATTGTGACTGAGAGGCAGCAGAAACAGCATCTCTTCATTAAGTCTGAACTTGTTAACGTGATTGTAAAACAAGCTTCTGCTAACATTGAAAAGCTTTGGGGGCTGGGGTTTTTTTTAATTGCATACTTATTTTTTCAGAAGAAGTCAGCAACGCACACGCTCAGGAAGGCAGCCAGCAAGACTGTCGACATCCGTAGCAGCTTTGTTCAGTTTGTTAGAACAACCTGCGTTGGAATTTCTAGTATCTTTTACAAGTGTGGGCTAGTGGCCAAAGAATTAACCGGGGATTCAAACCCAGCGTCTATTCCCAGATCTGCAGGCAGCCCACTGCCTGTCTGCCTCCATTCAGAAGAAGAAATGATGACAGGCTACCAGAAAAATCTAGATACTCCCTTTTTAATGACCAGGAGAGTCCATTGGTGCTTCTAGCTGTAGCACTCAGGACTAAAGGCAATGAAATCGTCTTTGCTGGACTTTTTGGGAGTCCAAACAGAAATGATATAACCTGTAAGGATTCATAGAATCATAGAATGTTAAGGGTTGGAAGGGACCTCAAGAGTCCATTTTGGGCAGACTTGAAATTTCATCAAGGCAAAGAGAACCCCATCGTGATTCATTGGTTTTTCTTTCCTTCCATTTCTTTTTCTTACAGCATTTGTATTCAACCCAGTTTGCTAAAGCTTGAGAATCACCGTCTTTAACAAGCACAAAATACATTATTAAGTTTGCTAACGGTTGTCACGTAGAAACCACTGGATGTTATTTGTATTGAGATACTATGGAAACAATAGCAACTGGTTTTGCAGGGTTTCCTACTAGTAAACCCAGTACTATATATATTTGCAATTCAGGTACTTGGTCAATACCAGGCTGTGCTGATTCAATCATTGTAATTCCAGAAGAGATCAGATACTTTACTTTGCTCTACTGTAAATGAGACTTACATTCAGTTCTTAATCCTTTTTTTTCCCCTCCTTTTTCTAAAGCTTTCAAAGCATTTTCTGAGTCTCTCTTCTCAAGAAGAACCTACACAAAGTTATTTGTCCTGCAGTCTTTCTTCCTGGGCACATCATATCACATCTGGCTGTATTAAACACGCTATCTTGGAAGGGTCTGGGCACAACAGAGGGAAACTGGCACCTTGGTGTCCCGTCCTGACAAGAAATGTGTGACACACATTAATCATAGGCTGGTGAATCGATGTCCTAACAGCATTCGCCACACCAGTCAAAATAACAAAAAGCACCTTGCAGGATGAAGCCTTAATACAGAAGATAACAACTGAGCCCAGCATGGTTGATGGAGTCAACAGAAAAGAATCGCTTGACCTGGACATCTAAATCAGCTTGTCACACTGCGTGGTGCTGCAAATAGGACTGTGCATTTGGGCAACTTGTGTTCATCACTTCCCAAGCATCTGTGACCTGAGTGCTTCATGTCAGAGGCATGAAAGACAAACTAGTCTAGCATCAGAAAAACAAGTTCAAGAGGCCAGGGAAACAATGCAGCTCTGTCTTCACACTAAAGTGGTTGAGTCTTTTGAGGATATTATTAAACCAGCAGAAGCAGCTTTTGTAAATGTTCTTCCTTTCAGATGTCCTGCATAAAAGCACAGGATCTGTAGCTCCCACAGTCAGCTCAAATCAGCCCATCAGAGTAAGGTACAGCTGCTACAAACCTGAGCATAGAATCACAGAATTGTCAGGGTTAGAAGGGACCTCAAAGATCATCTCATTCCAACCCCCCTGCCATGGGTAGAGACACCTCCAGCTAGAGCAGGTTGCACAGAACCCCATCCAGCCTGGCCTTAAAAACTTCCTCACTACTTCTGCAGTAGTTTGCAAAAGAGCTGTAATTCAGTTTGTAATCGAAGCTAAACGTGAGTAAATGGCAAGAAAAAGGATCACCTGATTTCCTTGCTCACAGCAGCACAGTGAGGCTCTTCACTGTTACAGCTCTGGTTTGCTGACTGGCCTTGAAAGAATCATTTCAGTCCACTCAGTAGCTCAGGTATCTGCATTGCTACCCTGGTCTCACACCAAATCCAAACCCAACCTTCTGTAAAATATTCATGCATTCCTCTTTTCAACCCCTATACCTCACAAGGAAGTATTAGCATACATAGGAGGGAGGTAAAGAAAATATTTAAATAACATTATCTGATACATAAAAATACCTGGCAAAGCTGATTTTTTTTTTTTTTTTTGAGATCACCTCTTAGTTTTAGTTATATCCCTGGAACAGGAGAGAGCTCTTCTCTCATAATGCAAACGAAGAAACCCACAGCATTTCCTTAAGGCTGGAAATGTTGTAGCTGGGGGGTTTTGTTTGTTGGGTTTTGGAGGTTGTTTTATGGTGGGTTTTTGTTTGTTTTGTATTTTCAGTGACTGGCTCAGAAAAAAGTCTGGCTACTTTTGATACTACTACAGGGTCACTTCAGAGCAATGAAATACTCTGTTTCGGCCCCATCCACACAAGCTTCCAATGGCAAACACAAGGTGATGTTAACCTATTTAATCACGACTGGAAGAAAGTTAAATCAACCTGAATTACCCTGTACCCCACAAGAATGGGATCACAAAACCACATCTAGGTTATTACCCCCTCCTGGAGTCTTGATCAAGTCTAAAGTGTCTGTGCTTCAAGTCTCAAAGGTATCAAAGACCTCAAATACTGTTCCCAGTTGCCACATTCCAGTGCTAAACACAGACAAAGGGGTGAAAACTTTACTAGAAGCTATTCTCAACTCTAGGACGGTGCCAAACTGAGCAGGGCTCTCTTCCTGTAAACCAAGAAGGTTCTCTGCATTCCCCAAAACTTCCATGTTGTTGCTTTTCTCCTCCAATAAACAATCCAAGTTCATTTCTGGTTTGCTCCCCAGCAAGAATGTGATGATATAACCAGACAATCGTTCTCACCCTGACGAAGTCGCAATAACAATAAGGTGGAAATTAAGCGTGCCCTGTTTTAACAACAGCAGGCTTGGAGGTTACACGCAACATGCCTGAAACCTCTGGAGATGTTAAACACCACACAAGTGCAGGCTCTAGAAGGGGCAGAGGCAAAACCTTTCATTCAAGACATCATGCTGTGTTAGCAAGGCAAGCCTAGCTGTTAGCATCTTATTTCCTACAGGGTAAGTTTAATTAAAATATAAAATGTCGAAAGCCGGTATGAAATATGGTATCCCTGTGGGCACTTGGGAGGGAATTAAGCATCTCAGCAACTGAAGAGCAGGCTGCAACCCTCTACTCGAATAAAAGCTTAAAACTAGTGAGGAGAAAGCAACTCTAAGCTAGAGGACGACTGGTTGTTGAGCCTCATATTTGACTGCCCTCGCCAGCCTTTTCTGTTGCATGGAAGGTAGAGCAGCCTCTTCTTTCTGTACTTTAGATGTAAAGAGGCACATCTGACACACGTGTGTATCACGCTGTTTCCAAACCCTTTATGTGCTGCGCTTTTCTGCGTGACAATTTAGCCTCAAATCTAGCTGAGGTTTTTTGTTGTTTCGGACAGAAAAATACTGCTTCCTGATGTTGATTCCACACACCAAAAAGGAAATGTAATTAAAAGAACAGCAGAGATCCACAGGATCAATCCAGACCCACTAAAGGAAAATGCTTCTCACAGTTCTTACATGTTCTAAACAGGACTCACATGAAACTCTTTGCTGTACTTGCTGAAGTTAAGCAATCCAGAGGAGGCTCCCTTTTTTGCCTGCCCTTTTTCTCAGAAGAGCTCTGTGCAGACAAACACGTCAGAAAACTGAAATACTCTGAAGTAGGGTACAAAGAGCCACACGTGTGCCCTCCAGCTTGACAGGGAGAGATACTACTGGAATTACTGAGCTCCAAAACCTTTGAGTTTTCAGCCTGATGTTAGAAGCCTGGCCGTATCAGAGCAGAGCTTCCACTGCGAGAATTATTAGTTCTTCTGAGGAAGGAAGCTGGTTTGAATACAGCCAGGATCCTCACGGTCTCTGTGCTGCACAGAGCATGAATACAGCGGAGGCAATGTCAAACCCGAATTGATGTTCACTTCTAGTCCCGGGCCAGGTGACGGAAGCTCACAGAGAAAAATCTTACTCTCTTCAGTGCTCTCCTGACCTTCTTCATCAAAAACATGGGAAGACAGGAGTGGAAGGTACACGACAATTCAAAGCAGCACCTCACAGCCTGCCTGGAAAAGAGCCCATGTCTACAAAGGATGCTTTTCATTTTCACATTTAGGGGTGGTTTTTTTGAAGTAGAAAGATGCCGTTCACATGAGGAATGCAGAGGGATTGTGTGACGCCTATTCCATGGTTTTTCAGAGCAGTGAATGCCTGCAACATCCCACTGGAGAAAAACACAAGTTCATCCTGGAGAGTAATCCCAGTGAAGCCAACAGCATCATTTTAATGGATTAATTTAACACATTGTTCCTGTACGCGGAATACTTGATCCTCCATTTATTTATAGCATTAGAGACTGGGGGGGATGCCATCAAATCAATCAAGTGATGTGACTGCTGATGAGAGGATAATCAAGCCCTCTGCAATGTCCCATTTCTCCTTCCAAAAGCCTCCAGGGAATGGGTAAGAGTCTCAAATTGCACGGGCAAATATTGTGATGTGTAGCTGAACTATTTAGTAAAGAGTCTTTCACTGATACCCTGTGACAGGATATGTTTGTGGTATCCAAACAATACATCATTAACATCTGAATGTCTAACACAGATAAAGAATGAAATACTGCTTTATATCTGCAGAGCGACATTCACCAGAGCCTCAATGCCTTTGCAGCCTGAAAATGGCCAGAGAAATGCTGCTGTAATCGTTGGGATTTGGAGAGAAGCAGGCGAAGGACAGGCTCCCAAACCTCTCCTGTGCCCACCTGAAACTGCAGAGGGAATTTAAAATACATAGCATGCAATTATGCAGATGTGATTTTAATGAAGGCTTCCCAATGGTGGTTTTTTTCAGATTTGGTAAGAGTAAAAATCTAAGAAAAGGGCCTTTCACACTCAGTTCACTTGGGCTGGGTGCATCGTCATTTGTTCCATGGTTGCCATGACACAACAGACCAGTTAACACCTGAGTTCTCATCACTGCCAACCTGAATTGAATTCAAATTTATAATATCCTACCAGCAATCCACTAGCGCTGTTGCAGAGAATAACTGACATTACTTCACACTAAAAGAAAAGAGGGGGAAAAAAAATCAAATTACTGTTTAGTACTGTCTAATTCCATGGGAAAAATACATAAAGATGGATACGTCTGACATCCATTTTATTAATCAGACTATTTTAAGTAGATAAACCAGTCAAGGAAACAGCAGGAGTTTAATAAAGTATACATTAGTAGAACAATTATGGAGTAGCTCAGCAGACTGTTCCCACTGATAGCAAGCAGTAGGAGACATTGTTCCTTTGGAACACAATATATCAGCATGGTATTTAAGCGAATAATAAATTTCATGGTAAGTTAGCCTCTAGGTTATACTCTGCAAAGCTGGGTTTGAAAGAATTAGGGAATATCTGACATATTTCCATTTTCCATCCACCTTTGAGATCACATTTAGCAGTAAAGGATCTCAAAAATCATCAACGGTTTTATAATCCTCCTCCTAAGTATTAATATACATATTTTGCAGACAAGGATACAGTCTAGATTTTATGACTTAGTCAAGTGAAGCTTAAGTCAGGACTTAAGCCTATAAGTCCAGAGCTTCACTGCTTTTATACTAATAACTATTCTACACACCTGGAATGTCCCAGATGGATGCATTTCATGAAAATGAGAATACAAAAACAAATGAAGCATTTTCTTCAGTTGTAAAGTAGATCATTACATACACGTAATTGCACATAATTTTGGACTTCAGGAACAAGTTCTTTACCATGAGGGTGGTGGAACACTGGAAGAGGTTGCCCAGGGAGGTGGTAGAGGTCCCATGCCTGGAGATATTCGAGGTCGGGTTTGACAAAGCTCTGAGCAACCTGCTCTAGTTGAGGATGTCCCTGCTCCCTGCAGAGGGGCTGGATTAAATGAGCTTTAGAGGTCCCTTCCAACCCAAACCATTCTAGGATTCTATGATTTTATACACATCTAAAAGGCCATTACAGCATGACACTCCTTTTTCACCTGCTAAAACACTAAAAGATTCCTCAAACCTGTAGAAATACTGAATACGTGACAGGCAACCTAGATAATTTACATTTAAGACCCTCGTGGAAACAAGACGCTTTTACCTTCTCAACTGCCATCTGGGCTGGAAGTCTTAATAAATCTGCTCTTCATCCAGAAACCCCTAAAAATAAGAGATCTCCTTTCATCTCCATCAGCTGGCACTGGATCGGTCCCTGTGAATTCAAGTGCTCACAGATGCACGAAACATTTGTGAGAGATGAAACAAAAAGGAGCTGCTCTGGCTGCGACGTCTTGCTTTAGTCCCTCTCGTCTGGACATTTTGGGAACCTCTCACTGTAATTATTGAGGCTCTTAAAATATATATATATGTACATTTTATATAGCAATGAGTTGGTTAGCATGTTTTGTTTCAAAATAATCTATAGTGTTTTGCAGGCCAAAATGGTCGCCTCCCCCATCTCACTGACATGGCCACTGGGCCGACACCATGAAGCCACCAGGTTTCACCAGTCCTTTGGCCTCCAAAAGGCCTGGACAAAATCCTTGATCTGAATCATCCTGGGAATTAAACACATGCTTGTATTTCTTGCCAAACTGGGAATATAAAAGCTCTTTGAAATATTTGTCCTTCGAGCTTCCACCACGTGAGGCCCTGTCATGGCGGCTCCACCACTAGGCCAAGATGTCTGGCTTCGGCATGGCCTATTCCCCAAGCCCCAGCGCAACCCGAAATGTCTGATGCAGACACACTTTGGGGAGGGGGAATTCACTTCAGAGGGGGAAAAAAATCACTTTTGGACAGGGGGGGAGAAAACTTCACTTCAGGGAGGGGGAAATTCACTTCAGGGGGGA
>WEIS01014643.1:44961-60584 GCA_013389965.1 Todus mexicanus | reverse complement strand
GGGCTAAAACCTCACTTTGGGGAGGGGAAACTTACTTCAGGGTAGGGAAAGCTGAGGGGGGAATTCAAAAGAAGGTGGAAAATTCAGGAGGAAATTCAAAAGTAAGGGGAGAGAAGGGGGAGCAACATCAATTCCTACCCTCGAAGATGGTGACCTGGCAGCTAAATAAAGCCATCGTAATTTGGTCAATAACTGTACAACTGGGTTCTATATACTACAAGAAGTGTTAAAAATCTATAGACATTTCCAGAAATCAAGGCAGGATTTAGGCAGACAAATCCTTTTAATTATTGAAGCAAACACTAAAATTGAAGCTGAACGTGTTGTGGTTAATCAACGCAGCTACTGCTAAAACTTCACAGTATCAAAGTATATACCAGGTTAGAAGGGACCTCGGGGATCGTCTACTACAACCCTCTAGCCCAACTTGGGCACTTTGAAGTTGAAAAAGTAGTATCACAGACTTCACCAAATACATATTTGCTAAAATAAGCTTAAAAAGGGCGAAAACCACCCTCGTGCATTTATTTTGCCCGTCGTTTTCTTATTTACTTTGATTATAAACCACAGTTTGGGGAACTGAAAATGGAAAAATACCATTGCCAGCCTGCACGTTTGTAGTCCGTGAATCTCCTGCCTGCGTTTTGCTTTGAGTAGCTCCATTCTTTGGAGCCAACTCTTTGATAAAGCCGATACACAAGTATTTAGAGCGCTGCTGCGGGGAGGAAATATTTGGCAACCGTGTCATGCAGCATAACACCAGGAGCTGTTTGATCTCTGAAAGATCTATTGTCTCGATGTCACAGGCAGATGGATGGCTGGGTCTGATATTTCCAGGTGCTTTGAGATAGCCCTGTCAGGACAGGAGCTATCTGCCTTGCTTGTCATTTAACCTGAACCTCTGGATATATTATGTCCCAGCCACATCCTTCTGCCTCCCTCCTCAGTTCCGCAACCCTTGCCAGTGAAAAAACATGCATCTCTGAGCTGGTTGGCAATCAAAGCAACAGTAGAAGCTAGACGTGTGAACTTCCACATTCCCAATGCAGCTTTAGCTGATCTATAACGTTCATAAATCTATCCTGGTCCTTCAGCTCTACAAAATTTCATTCCACGCATCCTTACTGTGACCTGGTGTTCCCTGCTCCGTTTTCACCCTAGGCTTTGAATGCTCAATTGAAAGATGACCCTGTTGTTCTCCTCTAAAGTCACATATCCTCACTGTTGCTACCATCCTTGCTGTCTCCCCTCTCCTTATACATTCACAATGAGTCCTTAACAAGACTTTATTCATTATCACACTCAGCTCATCCCCACTAGTGTGACGGCTCCCCAGCGCTAAGCACTGGGGTGAATCAGAGAGAAAGCAAACTGCTTCTACAGGGAATTGCTATTATTAATCACAGAATCACAAACCGGTTGGGACCTTAAAGACCATCTTGTTCCAACCCCTCTGCCATGCACAGGGACACATCCCACTAGATCAGGTCGCTCCAAGCCTCGTCCAACCTGGTCTTGAACACACCCAGGGATGGAGTATCCACAGCATCCATAGACAACCCGGACCAGAGTCTCACCACCCTCATAATAAGGATTTGTTGCACTTTTCCTTGTGTAACTTTTGCACCAAGAAATGGCTGAAATGCAGCCTGTGAGTTTAGTCAGATTTGGGCAAAACTTGCCTATCCACAGGTTTATGTGCCTGAACTTTAACAGTTTGGTTTTTTAAAAAAATAAAATAAAATCCCCAGTGTTCACACTGATCCTATGACTCTAAGACATGGAGGTTTTGTGAGAGGTTAGAGGAGTTGTGAAAGGATATGCTGGTGCTTCACTCACCAGACAGACCTTCGCCCATCCACTAAATTCCTGAATTTATGGAAATAAAATTTTATTCGCAGCTGTGGAACCAAATAAATCCGTAAGATCTGGAGAGGTGGCCAAAGTACTACAGAAAAATGGACTTGGCAGAAAATGTCTCATGTAAAAAAAAATCAGAATAAAGTGAAAGGAGACTATGACAAAAGGGAGAGTTGGTGCAGTGACAGTGTGATGGATGAGGAAAAAACCTCTTGCATTGATAGCTTTGATAATAAGGAATTTCTGAGTGCTGGGCACCAACAGAAAGTAATGTTAATTTAAGACAGAGCAGAATGCAGGCTGACGGCACCGTCTCCAGTGACAGCTCTGCAGACTGTGACTGTCACTATGCTGACACCATGAAATATAGATAATGGCAGAGCATCTTGATCTATGGGAGAGCTGCTCTGTGCTCTTTGGCTGAAATTAGACCCTGATGAGGTAAAAAAACCACCAAAACCCTGCGAGGCTCACCTGGAGAAAGTCAACTGTTGCTGGTTTTGAAAATGCAGTAATTGAGTTCATGCTACTCAAACATAGATCAATCTTAAATACAGGGCTGCATGGAGAGAAGACAAACTAAGGAATGATTGAATTTAATTAAGCTTGCATGCCCAGAACCATACTTATTTTTATTTATCCTGAAGAGACTTTCCCAAAGACCTTCCCTGCCACAAGGATTTCAAGGCCACATAGTTCTCTTCAAAGCAAAAGACAAATTTACTTGCAAGTTGTTGCCAGGGAGGAAGAATATTTGTTAATCAAATGTAACCATTACAGTCGGAGTTGTTTGAAAATATGGGGAAAGAGGAGAAAAATTTGGATTTAACACAAACTGGATTTGCAGTTTGTCCTGTCTGGTAAAATAGAATGATCATAGTTTTGGAGCAAGAGATGAGATACAAGAAGCGACTTGTCCAAGCTCAGACAGGGATTCTGTCATAGGCAGAGAACTCAACACAAGACTGTCTTGCAGAGCCATCTATTCTGCCTGGCTTTTCTTGTGTTCAGTGTTCCATTCCCAATTTCTCCTCAATTTCAACACGCAAAGCCAGTTTTCCTGAGCTCCCTTCACAGGCAGAGGACAGAGCTGGCAATTATCTTCATCTCTTCATTTGGACAGTAATAACCCTATCACAGACTGTTCATTTTCATAGCACATATTGCTGCTGTTGGAGTCATCTTTGCCACCCACAGGAAGCACATGCAAAGTGTTCTCCTGTGTCACATCTAAACTGGACTTTGGTCTCTGATTGCAGCCACTTACACTTCTCAGTTCACAAAAGCAGAGCTAGTTTCCATCGTTTCATGGTGTGGTGATCACCAAGCCTGCAGGAGTTGGGGTTTTCACTAGGAACCTGAAGTAGATGTTGGACAAATTTGGTTGGATCTAACCCTTTGGACCAAACCAAGGTCAGGCAAGAAGTCATTGCAAGGAAGGGAAATAGATTTTAGTGAAAAGCTATTAAGAGCATGACTTGAAGCCAGAGCTTCCTGCATACATGGGTCAGGTGGACTTTTTAATGTCCTGAAAAGACTAGAGCATCCAAGATTCAGGCCATGTGTCCTTTTCAAAGCAGCTGTTTGCCCAAAACCTTTGCTCAGTCCTTTGAACAGATGCACAAGATGCAGTTTAACTTCCTTGCAAAGTCTCCTAGTGGGGCCTTTTTAAAGATTTCTGACCTATGACACCTTCAAGAGAAAAAATAGTGATTTGACACAAGCAAGGGTACATGAGCAGCCTCATTGCCTTGCAGAGACCAAACACGTGTGTCCCAAGAACGTGCACTCTCAAGAAAAAAAAGGGCACTTTGAGTCTCATATTCTCAGCTGGGTATTGAGACTAGGTTTTCTGAATTCCAAACCAGTGTCTTCTCAGGATTGAGAAGACTCAGGATGAGGAGGAGAAACCTGCTTGAGTGCTCCTGTTAGCTATACTACCGCGATAGCCATTCTTGGTTTAAAAGAATTAGCATAAACAAATACCCAGGTTGAGCAATGATACGCTGTGAACAATGAATTAGCTGGTGCGAAGGCATTCAGCAATTCCCCAAAGGGCTCGTGCTCTGCTGTTTCTCACTCCACCGCTAAGATAACGCAATCAGCCAAGCAAGGCAGGGGAATCCAGAGCACTTCCCAAGGTGCCACCATGGTCCCCCATGGCCTGTGTGCTGATATCTCCATGTGCAAAGTGACAGAGGAATTAAATGAAGCAAAAAAAAAAACACCACCCCAAACCATCCAAAAAATCAAGCCCAAAGCATTCACTCATCACTCATGCCCCAGTTTCATAGCAGTCAACATGTGCAAGTACTTCTAGGAGAAAGAAAATGTAAAGGAGCAGAGCAGAGTGAAAAGATGAAAATTAAGATTTTAGTCACATGGCTTATAAAGATGACTGCCTGGTGAAGCAATTGCTCACAGATGCACGAGACGGAAATCAACCTGAGTATGAATCAAGAGTGCAGAAGAGCTGGCAGAAAGCAAGAAGTCGAAGAACAAACAACTAGGGAGAGATGGAATTTGTCATATCCCAGCCCTTTAAGGGAGACTGACGGATGGACGCGATAACATCTATATTATCTGCGTGTCTTACCTGTAGGCATCAAGGAATCCAATGCTGTCAGGGTGTGAATGAAAATTAATACTATGAAGAGGTTTGATTATCAAAAGGAGTTATTTCTAGAAATGAATCAGCCACAACCTGTGACACAAATCTAAATTAGTTGGCTGCTTATTTTCATTCTGCTAATTCTGGCATAGGAAAAAATGTGGCTTAATTGTGCAAGTTACCAACCCCTAACAACAGGCTGGGCTGGGTTGTTGAAAGAGCCTGCTCCTAAAAATAATTAAACCACTGCTCTTGAAATCACTAATGACTAAAAATAACAAAAATCACTAATAATGTTTACATTGTTTCTACCTTATTGAATGTTTCCCTTTAAAATAGAGGTATTTCACTTCTTGCTTTTCCCCAAGCAGACACAAAGCACTAGAAACAACCACTTTGCATTTGACACAACAGAGGATGCAAAGATGAAGGAAAAAGACTTTTAAACAAGTAATAATAATAGAAAGGACTACAAATATGTGAGTAAATTCACAGAATAATCTGCAAGCTAGAATTCAGGTAGGAGGAGAATTTAAGAAAGGTAATTAGAGAGCAAGAGAGCCCTGGTGCTGTAGGAGCGTGTCTTAAACTACGAATTTATGCTCATTTTACACATATTAAAGTGTACATGAAAAATGAAAACTCTCGAGGATTTGTCGATGCAACAAATGCTTTGATGACATTTGAGAAAACGACTCTTTACTTCCAAACATTTGTATTATAACACATTTAGGTATTATCTACATTCCCGAAAATGTCCTCTAAACCCTCAGAGAAAATAAACGGAGTTTCTCTAAGTCGTAGCCGCTCTTAATAAAAGAAATTCTGCTGCACAATGAGCAAGACTGCAAATATCTATAATTAGCGTGCTTCACTGGAATAATTAAACACTTGAATTTTCAATTCACGTAGCCTAAACTGCTCCACATTTTATTACAGATGCACCTCAGGAATCAGGCTGCTGGGAACAGCTCTGCCGGGCGAAAAAGTAAATGTTATAAAAGGTGTTCTTTCTCCCCGGAGTGGATTAAAAATAGATGCTTTTTTTTTTTTCTTTTAACGGGATGCTGGGCTAGTAGAGACAATGCCCACTGTAAAATGGATAAATGCATCCTGATTAAGTTTTGATGTCTACTGTGCCTTAGATATCATGTGTACATCACTAAAGGCACTCAGGGCAGATTAGAGACGTTAGAAACCACGGTGTGAATCCCACTCAATGAGAACATTGGATGGGATTTTTGTTACTACAGCTTGAAATGCTTTGGTCTAAGGCTTAATGAATGAGTTGGCCTTTCAAATATCTCAGGAAGATGCAATTACCTTCTGGAAATTATTTTATTTCTTTTATTCCATCAGCTTTGGAGATAATGGGAAGAGATAAAAATGCAGTAATAGCCAGGTAAAAGCAGCTATGCTATGCAAGTTTGACTGTTTCAGAATCCCCTTTAAAACTCCTCTCTGTGTAAAATAGCAAGGACAACACTATTCCAAATCCTCACCTTGCCCGCTGAAACTCTAAACACGAGGACTGGAGACTTCCAGGGAAGGTGAAGCGACTTCCAGGCTTGAGGTATTACTCCAGAGGCAGCAGCGGCATCCTCCGCAAGAAAACTTACTGCGTTTACGCAATTTAAGTTGGTATTTTCCACCAAACAGCAAGAAGATACTAAATGAAGAGGAGACTTTTTTGGGCACTTTTTCCTCCAGCTATGTTTCCTCAATTCCTCTTTCTCCAAACCAACCACGTACTTAAGAAGCAACAAAAAAACCCCTTGAAATGACCCCTACTGCTGCTGCTTTTAAAGTCACTGAGACACCTTCTGGGAGCTGCACCTATTGAAGACAACGTGAAAATTAACCAAAGGCCCAGGTGGGTTGGAGGGAAAATCAGTCTAATTTCAAACAGGTGAGGCTGAAGCTGGCTGCAATTTGTGACTGTGTTGGATAATTAAGAAACCATAACAGGGTCAGGTGAAGTTTAGCAAACAGGTGGGTTTAGTAGGTCGACTTAATTAAAGGGCTGCTTTCCGAGATGAGTAAGAACCTGAGGGGTACCACCGGCAGCAGTGATCAGTGATTCACCCGGGAAGGTCACTCTGCTAAGAAAATAAAAAAGAATCCTTCACTGTAAATCCCCTGCCAGGTTTTTACTAGTTCTTCAGCATATTTGCTGCTTTTCCTGCTGCCAAGAACAATACGCTATCTCCAGAGAAACCCTGCATTGCAAAATGTGCTTTTCCATTTGTGATTAGTGCCTTGGGGGCAGGTGAGGGAGCTCCAACAGGGGCCAGGCTTCGGAGACCTGCCTCTGAAAATAAACTCGCTGCTCTACAGGGAATGCAACTGCCCTTCTCATTTCCTTCAGATTCTCTTTCAGGCAAAAGGACTTTAGCCATTCATGCTGAATGCTGGTGACATGCCCTCCACAAGCCTCCTAGGCTGGTACTGCCCTACCTGCAGCTTGATTGTCCTTGGAGGGACAGATATGTTAACACTTGTGTTTTTATTAAGAGGCGAGCATATGCCATACCTCTGATGATGACAATGTGGTCAGATACATCCTTCTCTCCAAGGCTGCTCTTGAGCAAATGTCCATACAACACCTGGGGGCAAGGAAATAGGATCTTTTAAATTCCTTTCTTTCCTGTCCATGACGTGACACTGAGATGCTGCAAATATTTTAAGCATGTGCACTGGTTTTATTCAGTCAGGAGACGAAGGACAGCGAAGAGCACCTGAAGAGTTCACGTGATATCACTAACGTATCACATCTGGCTATTAATACTGGAACAGGCAAAGAGCAAAGAGCAAAGAAACCCCGAAACTCATGAATAATCAGGGACAGGAGGGTTGCTGAGGTGTATGCATAAATATACTGCAGCCTGGGCTCCCCTTGCTCAACACGATGTTATCCAGCATTCACTAGATTTTATCTACCTGCCAGCACTTGTGATTTTATTCGCTCTGAAACCACGTTCACATCGGAAGGTGGGAGGGAGGAGGGAGAGATATTTGGCTAGCAATACCCAACAGGACACACTAATGCATGATGCTTGGTCTGCAGGTCTGTGCCTGACGCATAACAAGAGGTGTTAGTACAACCTGAGCCCCAAGATCTGATGCTCGAGCCTTCCTCCAATAACCTGCATCCACAGCTCGGTTGTAACATCCATTGTACTAGGAGACTAAGACAGGAACTCATCTATTTTCAAAGATAGAGCAAAGCCCAGAGACTGTTTTTACTGACGTATTTCGCTCTTCCTTTTGCTGCTTGTTTGCGCTACTCCGCATATCTAATGAACCAGAAGACTCTGGTTAACCCTGGACCTGCACAGTGAATAATTACTGGAGGTGTCACGGTCTGGCTGGGCTGAAAATTTCGTTCTGCGATCACTGCATGTAAGTTCTTCAAAGAGAGAGAGCATTTTTGACAGCAGCATGCCTGGAAATCCAATTTTACTGTCAGATTGATGCTACCGAAGTTCAGTCTCAAAAGCAGATCCCGTGGAAGAAAAATAGACCTACCAGCTGGAAAAATGGAAAAGCGTAAGAATTACTCTAAAAAAACTCCTAGTAAATTTAGTTTATCTAGTTTTCTTTGATCAAATTGAATAGTTGAATTCAATCCCCGCTGCAGAAATCAAAGAAATCTTCATCTTCTTTTCAGGTAGAGCAATAGACGATCTCTTCCCCAGCTACCTAATTCTGCCAACTAGCAGTGAAAGAGCACACTCCATTCACACTAACCAAATTAAATAAATCTCTCTTTTTTCTTTTCTTTTTTTTTTTTCCCTTCATTTTAAGTATTGAAACAAATCCCTAAACAAAAAGCTATTCTGAGGTTGAACAAGAAATGTTGAAGCCCTGCCTGAAGGAAAAGTACAGTAAAAAGAAATCTCAAACTGTTCATTTTGAGCTTTGCATTTTAAACCAGGAAAAATATTAAGATCCCTCACCGTAACCAGATCAAATTAGGTTGTAACAGCTGGTGTAAAAAGACTGGACTATATATAATTTGGCTAGATTAGATGGCTGTTAATCAATTATAATCCAGTCAGATACTGAAAAAATACCATTATATCTAATACCTAGATTGAAGTCCTACCAGTTAGTACATTCCTGGTATAAAACTGTCTCCTCCTAACTAGCAACTTTATTAAAACCAATCCCAGCACACCTCATTATCAAGTGAAAACACTGATATTGAGAATTCTGGCTGGAAATGTAGAATAACAGAGCTGGATGTTCGTCGCAGCGTAACTGGTTTCCAGATGTGTGTCAGATGAGGCTTTGCTGGGTCCGTGAGGATTTCTTATAGACAGGGCAACTCTTGCACTTCTCTTCCGTGGCTCTTGCCAACCAGATTTTTAATTGAATTTCATTCCCTAGTTCTCATCTCTGGATAGAAACATGTCAATTAATTTCCTGTATTTATGGCAGAGCTCTGAACAACCTCACTGGAACAAGTGGTGTAAAAACTCAACAACTTCCAAGCATGGTATAACACTCCGAACAGTAAAACCTCAGTGGCACAATAACCTCTACCTTTCTCGTCACGATTTAGCTATTGTGTATTGTCACCTTTAGGAAGATGATGGCTTGAGAAGCCTAAAAGGGAGATAAACTCTCCATATTCACAGCGTGAACCAATTATCGGGAGATAAACGGAGGAATGTGGAGGTAATTCACCCGGACCTCACAAGTATTACAGAGATAACAGCATTGCTGCTCTACCCAGCTTAGTGTTAAAAGGATGAAGGCGATGAAAGCCTTGAGAGTATCAAACATTGAATTGGGAACTGTGTAGATCCCTGTGACAGTCACTGATGAGGTTCAGGCACCAAGCTGGACATCCAGCCCCGGCCGTGCCCGCAGCAAGGTGCCAGGAGAGGGAGACCCTTGTCCTGCTCCAGAGTGCCACATCTTCCTGGCATCTCTATTGCTTACTAAACTTTGCTTCTGAATCATGAATTTATAAAATAACTTCCACAAACCTTCATTTGATCACTGGCCCTCAGGTGTCTCTATACGTGTTGAGGGGGAAGTAACAGGAGCTGCTGCTTTTTTGCCTCCAATTGAACCCATTTGTTTTGGAGGGCCGTTTTTTTCCCCCCATCATTTCAGACACAGAAACATTTCAGGCTGGTTTCAGGTCTAACTATGGAAGATTTATAAGGGAGATGCCGACAAGATCTTAACTATAGAATTGTTAATGTATTGCTACAGTAACCCCAGAAACAGTGAGTGATTTTTATTGGAACATACATATTTCTTCGAGTCGGTTCGTGACATTTTATCAGATTTGCCTCTGTAAAGAAAGTTTTCATATTTTAACTAAGCCATTTTACTGTTGCTGTGGTAACTACAGGACCAGTTAAAAAAAGGTAACCGCAGAAGAAATGCAGTCGCTGTGTAAAACTCATAGCCAAGTTTTCTTTATTATCTAAACAAGGAAGGAGCGGCGCTGGAAATATAAAGGAATCCAAATTGAACAGCAGCAGCAGTTGAAAATCCAAAATTAAAACTCAGCTTTTCAATTCACTGTCCGGCATCAACTGCCTGTCTTCCGCTTGATTTTTATTGGACTGGTGTTACCAGCTGCTATTTGCGGTTTTGAAACCATTACCTATTTTCTGATGCTCAGAAACCCCAATTAATTTCAAACTCCTGATTTTCACAGCCACAAGCCATCAGATTAGTCGATCTCTCTGAGCTGAATGATTTCTGCTACTACTTTGCTTTAAGGAAATTATATTCACTGCAGATTCATTTTCTCTGGCTCGTTTTCATATAAAAATACTGCGCTTTGCACTTGTTCTGTATTTTCACTCCCAAGTCTCAAAACACTGCACAACATAGGAGAAAATGGTGTGCATAAACTCCTGGCTTCATCTAAGTGATGAAGACCCAGGATTTATCTCCAAGGACTGATTGTTTCTCGATACCATCTGGACAGAGGTAAAAGAGATTCAGGGGTGAATTGGCAGGGAGACTGGAATAATGATGGGCAGAGCTGCCCTCTTAGAATTTTTCAAGCCAGACCTAAAAGCAAGTCTAGAAGCATTTCAGAATCACGCCTGCTCTCAGCAGAATTTAAACCGTGGCATTAAGTTTGAGGGAGAAAAGCTGTTGAACAGCAGCACCCTCTGGAACCAACGTCCTCTCCTTTAATCAAGGAAAATAACATTCATAAATCATTTGGTATTTGAACGTGTACAACAATGATGGTTACAGTCAATGGACGCTATTTTACAGCCTCCATTGACTCCCGTGTGCAAATGAATTTTTCTTCGAGCATATGACAATAAACATTGTGCACAGAACTATTCGATTGCTTCCATTTCCTTGGAATGAGCTGTCGCACGTGGTTCGACACTAATATCTGTACAACGGAGCCCTCAGGACAAGTAGCATAGCCCCAGCTTTCTGTTTTCAGCCTAAAAACTAACCAAAAAAAATTCTGATTTTCCCTCAGTTCCGCAGGACCTCCCTGGGAGGGTTTGCACACGTGTAGAGTAATGACACAAATTAATTGCGCAGTCGCTGAAATAATGCATGAGGCTCTGGGAATGAGACCTCGGAAAGGTCATGGACTCCCTCATTATCTCTTCGCTTTCTTCTGTTTCTGGGCTCTGCCCTTTTTTGATCCTGAGAAAATGCTTCGGAATGCTAATGCCACGGCGCTTGGCGCCCTCCTCACCAGGCATGTCAGCATAATTAATTAGGATGGGAGAACAAACAACAGCTCACACAGGTCAGGTAAACCCATTCTGACACCAAAGGAAGAGGAGACGTAGCAAAACGATGCAAAGGACCTAAACACATCACTCAGGAAATAGGAAAATACAACAACGGGGTGGAATGGGAGGAAACAAAGAGAAATGCAACCTGCCTGCTGCTGGAAATGTGTTAGGCTGTGGAGTCACCTCGTGGGAAAGATGCTGGAAACCAGCCTAACTGTAGGCTTGAAGCTCTCCATAGGCAGTTAGACCTTGCCTTCAGGCACAATGTGAGCACAGAGCAGTGAATGAAAGCTTTATGGCTCATTTTCCCTTCTCCTTCTGTCTTGCTGACTGTCAGCAAGATTGGCACTGAAATATTTTCCTCCTGCTCTGGTCGCTCCTGGACCTTACCATTGCCTGCAAACCCTTTGTGGGGACTCACTTAACTAGAACAGAAGGATTAATTTGTTTCGCTTCATCCTTTCACACATAACGCACCTTCCCATGTTGCAAAAAGGTCATTAGAAATAATATAGCCTTTAATATTGTACAAGGGGTTTTTTTTCTGCATCTTCCGTGAGCCGGTTGCGCTCCTCGAGCAAAACCTCACACACGCCACCACCTCTGTGATTAATACCACGCCGCTGAGGTTACAACCTCGGAGGTAAAAAGCACGCTAGTTCTGACAAGGAGAAGCAAAATGCTATCGCTGCTTACAAGATGTTAGGCATGCTGAGATGCCAGTATCCCTCCTCAGTTAACACCGGTGCCTGCAAGAGCTGTATTTTGGGCTTCGAAATGCAAGGAAACACTCTTCTAAGGCAGAAGTCACCCTGACTGCCAGACAGGTGCCCTGATGAGAGGAGTTGAAGCAATATTCTGGCAGAGAAAACCTTGCCCGGTGTTGATCCAGCCACGCCATTAGCTTGTCCTTACAATACAGTTAATTAAAGCAGATCACATGGACCTCACACCTCACTCAGTCTGGGTGTCAAGAGGCAATTGCTGGGATGGAGAGTAAAAGGTTTAATGAGGAAAAGAGTCTCGCTGCTCCAGACTGGCTCACTCTGGTGTTTCTGCAGAAAGCAACTCACATTTAAGCGCAATCAACGCAAAACGCTTTTAATCTGGCAGCCCAAATCAGTTCCCCCCATGCTGCAGCAGTAGGAGTGCACATGGTTGTGTTTCAAGACCCAACCTAAGGGTCCCAAACATCTCCTCTGCTTGGACAATATTTCATTTTCTATTGATCACCCTGCAGAGGGAAGGAAAAATCACTCTCAATGTATAGGAAAAAGAAGCTGCTAATACAAATCCCAGGTTTTAAAATACACTTTCTTCTAGAAGATGAAGTTTGGGGGAGGAATGCTAATTTCTGGCGCTCTCGTGCGCCTGATCCAATCTAATATTCTTAAATAGAAACTGTAAACTGAACTTCAAATGTCAAACCGTTTGCTTTGTGGTATTAATATATTGATTCTTACGTCCTCTGACACATGAAGAACACAATTCCATTGATGAAGTGGAAAAGTACATTTCTGATTACTTTAAATGTCAATATGGTCAAAATGCTATGACTGATGTCACACCAAGGAAGGACATGATATTCTCCTCCTATGCATCAGAAACTGATTGCATGTACGTAGGGGAAGGGAATACCTGCTTCTAAGACCGTACAGTTGAAGGAAAATATCTGAAACACGAAAGCCTGAGGAGACAGCTCTGAATTTTGCTGTCATTTGTTTGCTGTCTGTCAGCCTTTAACAGCCTGAACTCGAAGCAGAAGTCTTTCAGGAGAAGGAAATTTAAGCAGAGAATGGAGAAACTTGGAACTAAATGGCATTAACCAATGGGACAACCTAGGAGAAAGGAAGAGTTAAGTCCTTGCAGATGGACAGAAGCAGGAAGAGAACCATGTCTTAGCTGGTTTTGGACAGAGGGAGGCCAACCAACAACAGGCAGGTACCACTGGTGAAACCCAGCTGCTACAACTGTCAGACAGCTTGCAGGTACCAAAACCCAAACCCCATTGGCAACAGTCAATATGATTTTTAGTATTTATAGATTACTTTGGATTTTCAGTGTCAACTTTGACCACAGCTCTTAGGTGTCCCTCAAAAAACCATTAGGATGCTCTAAGATATGAAGAACTTGCAAAGGATCCATAAAGCACTTCAACTCTGCAGGGCTGTGTCGTGCTGTGGAAACAGGAGATTATTTCCATTTGCAGTTGTCTTCACTGCCACGTCTAATCCTGTCGTTGTAGAGGTCCACATCTCTATTTTCTGCGAAAGGCTCTAGCACAGCTTCCCAACAAGCTGAGCTGCTTCCCACTGCTCGGCAAGAATTTATTTCTTCCTCTCAAAAAGATGCTTTCCCGTTTCAAACAAAAGTGGGTTTGTCAACTGGACGGGTTTGATAGTGAGATAAATGTGTTTTATCAACGGAATGGATTAGGCTGTTTGCATTTTGTCACTGCAATCTCCATCCGTCCTGCCAGTAAAACATATTTCATCAAAGCTTTAGGCCACCATGCTAACAGAATGTGTTTTGTCAACAGCCTAAATCCATCCTGTCAACAAAATCCATTCAGAAGGAAAATAACTCAATCTCTTCTGTCAACATCAGGAGTAAAATCTTGGTTGTTAGTGTATGAAAAGCAAAACTAAACCCCACAGTTAACCTTCCTGATTTTCTGGCCAAAATAAGAAAAACGCAAAAGTATCTGTTAACTTAGGGTATGTAAATGAAAACAGTGGGCAAAATTAAATAATGCATTAATATCTGGTGTGATTGGGATGTGATCAAGCTATGAAAGTGCCTGGGCTGAAGCCTGAGTCTTCTACCACCCAGATCTCAGAACTGAACTGAACTGAACTGAACATCTAGATCCTGGAGATGCTGGATACTGAATATGTATTAATTAAGAAAACTCAAAGGCTCAGGAGGTGAATTACAAAAGTTCATTGAAAACTGAGACCCAGAAAGCTAATTTCTCTCGCTGACAGAAAATCTCAGTGATAGAAACATAAACAAAATTGTTTTGTGAGCTCCATCCTGTCCTTCGTGCTTTAATTAGAACTTGCAAATTAAATGGACTGATCCAACTGTTACAGTCAGTCACGTTATTCCCTGGCTGTGCCTGGAATAATTTGTGCCTAATAATAACTTGTGCCTAATTTTCATTTTTGAAATTATTACTTGACTAAACAGTCGCACGATTTAAACCAAGTGCTTCAGAATTCTTGGATTTGATAACATCAGCATAAGCTTCAGCTGAAGGTGAGAGAGGAGAGGGAAGGCATTTAATAATCAAAGGCAGATAAAAATCTAACAAATCATATCTTTTTCAATAACTAAACAGAATGTGGAAATACATCATCCCGGGGCTGTTATAAAGGAAGCTTCGTTCTGTATCGCAGCCTGTCCCAACTCTTGATGCAAGTACAAATAAAAAGAAGATGACTTGTGTTGTGAAAGATGATTTTGAGGACTGCATACTCAATTAGAAATTCATCTCGAGCAAGGAGACATCACATAGATCACTCCCCGTTAAGGAAAGGCTCACGTCATCAAATTTACTCCATTTCTTCAGCATTTCTCTACTTCAGGTGAAATTCCTGCTATTTAAACGTCCACTTCAGCCTTCCTTTCCTCCATATGGCCTATGCTAATTCTCAGCCTTTTGAACTGTGCTATTTTGGGATGTATTGTGAAGTGAAAGGATTCATTTTAATCACACGAAACAGAAAAATAAAATGATCTCCACGGGGCATTCCACAATAGTGGGTTTTTTTTTCTTTTGCACCTACAAAACAGTCTTAAGTGTTTAATGATTTCTTGATGTAGTTGCTTTGGCTTTCTAAGCTTTTTAACTTTGTTTAATACACAGACTCTTCCAGACCCTTGATTACACGACTCGCCTTGATCATTTACAACTTCAGATCAGCTTAGCAGGCTCTTCCCCAGCTCTGTTTCATAACACTTAGTAAATAAATATAAACAAGAGAGAGAGGTATTTATTCTTCCTATTAATGGAGGGCTTGGATCTCTCATTGCGACCCCTGGAAATGGGATGCTGCAGCCTCATCAATAACAGGACTAAGTTATTCAGGACAGGGATCTCCTATTAATTACCTGCACAGAAATTCATACCACTGCAGAAATGTTGTCCAGATCTGATCAAAATAAATGGCTCCTCTGTCTGCCAAATTCTCCTCTGGGTCACACGAGCACTAATCCATCGACAGCTTTGCAGGATGACTTCTACTCTCTCTTATTAAATTCCTCTATATGTTGATCCACTCATCCTCTGTAACTTGTTAACGGGGGATATTGCTCAGAACAAAGAGTTTCAGGAATATCAGAGCTGGCTTGGCCACTGGGCTCATGCAAAGCTTATTCTGTGCAGTCAGAGCTCTCGGTCA